>OMLM01019992.1:0-61685 GCA_900302695.1 Helostoma temminkii | reverse complement strand
AGGATTTTTATTGATAAAAATCAAATAAAAGCAAATTAAATTGCACTGTTCCAATTTAGGAACTCATTTTTTATAGATCAACTGTTTACAACTGATTTTAAAATTTACTCTTTACTTTACAAAATTTGCTCCTAAATGAAACTTAAATCTGTAGTCACAAGGCACACAGCACTGTATACATTTAAGTCTGTAATACTCTGTTTGTCATCAACAACTGGGCTGCGTACAGCAATTTCAAGTCTGAGGCTTTTATTATAATGCATAAAGTTGTACATTATGTTGCATAATGTAGCTTAAAGTCAAAGCATAAAACATTATTATTAATATAAAATGATTTGAATGAAAAACATTTAATTTGACAGAACATTTCTAGACTTTTATATTGTTTATTTGACAAATGTCAAATAACAGACTCAAATGATATGTGTGAAACCACTGATTAGAGTTGGAAAAATAATTAGAATAGAATACACAACACTAAAATAACCCAAGGAAAGAAATCAATAAATCAAGTATGTTTAATATTTCTTATCCTTTTCTTATCCTTTATGATTTCATGACCCCTTATTTATTTTTATACAAGCAGCAGCAGCTGAAGTAGTATTCTGTCAACTATTAAACAATGTATGGATTCAATAATGCTACATTTATTCTTACTGTGTTAATCTGTAAAAGTAGAGTTTAGATGTTGGCTGGTCAGCGACAATCTTTCCAGGCACAATCATCTGCACACAAAAGAGCAGTGAGAGCAAGGTATTGGGGAACATATAATGAGACATGCTCAATTCACCAGCACCTGCTGTAGAATTCAAGTAATGGGGAAGGAACATGAAGCAAAAGCCAGTGAACCAGATAGCACATGAATAAAGCAAAAGGGAGACAGATAGAGCAGGGGCTTGAGGGCTCCCTCCCCTCTCATTTCCTTTGGAACAGGTTGGGAGGTATCCTCGACTTTAATCAGGCTCACCTAAGCATACCTCAGTGCTGATGTGCCACGATGATGGATGGCCTGAAGAAATACCTGTAATGGTAAGCTCTCTGCTATCCTTTGTTGTGTGACAATTCATAGCAGTGTGGTAGTGTACCAAGTAACTAATAACAACAACTGAAGCATGTACTTTTCAACAATTTCACCCTGTTAATTATTGCATCCCCTACTGTGTCTTATTTGTATGTGGTGGAGATAATCAGCTCTAATGCTCATATCTGGTGCCTTGAAGAAGAAAACACTAAACTGCATCAGCTCATACCACTGCAACATTCCCACTCATTATGGAAATTCCCATTTCAGCACACATTGCCTTATGGAGTTCCTCAGGGTTAAGATTCAAGATTCAAGATTCAAGATTCAAAACTCTTTATTAATCCCAGAGGGAAATTGTTTTGCCTTGTTACAGTTGCTCCCATACAGACTGAAGAAATGTCCACACCCAGAAAAGAATTACGTTTTAAGCTTTATTCTGTTTTTCATCGATTCAGTCCCTGGCCTTACTGGCCTTACTGGAAGTTTAGGACCTATGGCCACAGACATACATTGTACCCTCTAAAGTCTATTTCAGAGCTTTGTAACTTACCTTGTAACCTACTACTTGTAGTTAGGGCTTTGTTGGCTTCAAAGCAATGGCTTTTTGTCATGGTTTAATTAAAAATTACATATACTCAACTGTGTGACATACATGCACAATTATTTTAGTGTCAGACCAGACCAGGTTTTATACACAGATGTCAACAATCTGACACATGAGTGTTAGTAGATCCAGTCTAGTAATGTTACTGTCACAACTTTTATGGAAAAGTTAGCAGAATGCTCATTCAGACGTGAAGTTCACATGTGGAGCTTTTCAGGGCATTTTTGATATTTTGTGTGATATACCACACAGTATTATAATGTGCCTTTCTTTTTTGCCTGTGGCCTGACATGATGTAGGGTTGATAGAAAGGTATCTTTTCACTTGGTCTTGAACAATACATTTTGTTCTTTGAGAAATGCCAAAGGCTCAGTTTAATCTATTCACACGCTCTTTCTCATGCTATTGCCTTCGAGGGCTGGGGCTACTGCTTCAAACAGAGCAGCTCTTGTAATTGTAATAAATAATGTATGATTAGTATGGCTGATTAAACAGTCTGGGAATCCTCTCCCTATGGGCAACACTACTTCTAGCAGAATAACAAAGATTACCTCAGAGCTTTCCGCTCTTGTCACATTGTTGTCTGATGAGAAGTTAGACAGCTGCTCCACATCAAAGAACACCTTTATGCAATGTAGCTGTGCGAGTTTAGTTTTAGTCAGCTTTAAAGTGTTGTAGTTCAAAGGTAGGTTATTAACTGGAAGCTTTCAGGATAACTATGTTACTGTAAAACAAAATATAATGCACACTGCACCTACATTTTTCGACATGTATCATCTATATATGGATATATATGGTCACTAAATTTACACTGCAGAATTCCCAGGTTGTTTCCCCATATCTGATATAAATTTTCTTTGTGTTCTATTCAGCTGTCCAACCTGACCACCTTCCTGCAACTTGTAGGTAGAAGAAAGTAGAATTTTCCTCTCAAAAACTTCCAGATGCAGATAACTGTTCTGTTTCCCCCAGTATCATAGTCAAGAAAACAAATTAGCAATTTATAAACATCATTTTTGACAGGCAGTGTTCTCAGCTAGTCCACTGGGCCATCTTGAGAAGTGTAAAGGAATCAAACCACCAACTCTACAGTTAACATACAACCTTCTTGTCCACCTGAAGAATTAAAACATAACACAGAAATATTGTCTACGGTTTCGCATGGAGGTAAATCAATAAATACATTACCCTTGTTTCTTCATTTGTAAAACCTTTCATATGATATAAAAACTTTGAAATTGGAATTTGGCTAATACTTAGGTACAAAAAGTGTACGGTGCTCAATGTCTGATGCCTTTCATCGACTTTGCAAGTACTCCCTACTGTTTGAGGTTCAGCAGTGGCACTACAAGTCCATTTTATGCTATCAATGTTAAAATAAACTGTTAGAAAATTACACTTAGCCACTGCACCCCAAGCCCCCTTGTCTACAATCCACCCTTAAGTATCACCTTTTCTTATTTTATCCTCTACTTCAGCCTTCTCTTGGATCCAGTAACACATCATCATTACTTGCCGAGATAGAAAATTCTGACCTCAATTTCTCATTTTGATTTTTTTTTCTTCATAGGACTAGCAGAGTGCCCTGCTCTGAGGACCCTTCATTATCAGACAGTATGAAAAATTACATTTTTCTGCCTGTTCTGCCTGATGGAGACAACAGCAAAACTTTCTAGATATAAATTCTACTTAAATGGCAAGTTTCCATGGGTTTAAGACAAGGTCAGAATCTCTTTTTCCAAAAATAGGCCCTGATGTATGAAGAGAAAATAGTATTACAAACACAACTACTTTTGAGCAACAAGCACTGAAGAAGCACTTTGGCTAATATACCTGATGGGACCACTAGCACAAGTGGTCAAGCAAGAGTAAGATTGGCATATTTCTCATTAAACTGCCAATGTCTTTGACAGACACTGACCTTTGGTGGACAGAGGTCCTTAAACACCATTACAGTGTTTTGGGGGAAATAGAAGTCACTTAGCTTAATGCCTGGCGCAGGCACTCACAGAATTCAATAAAGTAGAAGGTTACAGGCTGTCCATTCAGGTCTACAACAGAGCACTCGAAGAACACTTGCTAAGTGCTGTGTGTTATCCTGTTCGAACACCATAAAACTCAGATTGCACTAACAGTTCAAAATGGGGAAAAATGCGATTTAATTTATTGTAAAAGAGCCTTGAAGCCATAATACACTAAGTTGCTAAGCTAAACCACTCTACCACAACATTCAGTTATGCTATGTTTTTGAGGTACTGCCAAAGATAAACCACCACACAGGAGGTCAGACATACATGTCACACATATAACAGCCAGGTAGCTTCAAGGATAATTGTTCTGTTGGGTTAAATTCTGATGTGATTGTGGACATTTTTATGGTTTAGCATACATAAAATGTAAAAAATATTTCAAATGCATGTCTCTGAGTCTAATTGAAAAATGAAAGTAACTCCTAAATTAGGTTTTTCAGTTTTTTACTAACATTAATTATACAGCACTGATCTTCCTAAAACTGAGGTAAACAGACATCACACAAATGTCCTGAGGGGCTTTGACTGCAATATATGGATGGCAATTGCTTTTGCTTACAGTGTTGAGCGCTGATTGTTTGGTTGAGCCTCCCTCTGTCTTTTTTTCTAGTTTAAAATTTGAGCAAGTGAAACTAAGTCTACAGCACAGCAATGCTGATCAAAGGTTTAATTAATTAGTTGTAATTACACAGCTGGGATCACTGGGATCATCTACAAGTCTAGATAAGCAGGATAGTTTGCATGAAGATCAGCGACCACATAAACACTAGCAGATGTGTGCAGTACATTGTGTTTCAGTGCCTCTTTTTTCACTGTTTGTTCTTCAGTATAATTTAGTTCCTTGTCTGTGTGCGATTTAAGAAACATCACAGAATTGATATCGCAACAGTGCTGATATTCGGTACAACAGCATGACCTCCAGTGTGATATTGCTTTTATACAACACTTCTACAAATAGTTTTTATTAGTGGACAGTAATAGCCAACAACAGATTGCATTTTGTTTGTTTATTTAATCAGTTATTTGGCTCCCAAAACTGTGCTGCATTTGACTGTTTCTGCTTAACTACAAGTCATGGTCTAATTTGGCCCATGCACATTCACTTGAATGTTTTCATTCATCATAGAACCTGATGACTCTGTTGAGAGTCTCTTTGGTGGCATGTGTGAATCCGACAAGTTAACAGCTTGATCTGACAATGCGCTGGAAAGGCATTAATCTTTTTAGTGTAATTTGTTATTGTGTAGCATTAAGCTACCGGCCAACAGTTAAGGTAATTAATGGTTATGAAACACCTGTGAAGCAGAGTGATACAGTACATACAATTAAACGTCCCAGTGCTGTTATACTCTACATCATTACTCATTGATTGCCTCTTGTCCAATCAAATTGCTTTGTCGGAAGTAAATGTTGGATAAAGTTTGAATAAATAAGGTTAACCATAAAAGTCAAAAGCCAGCCGTGTTACTTCCTGATTTTCCTTAGGACACAATAATAAAAACAATTATTCTCTTGTTGGCTCAAACTTTTCTTTTTCTCATGAACACTTTCTAAATTGACAGCCACCTACAGCCTTGCACATTTAAATACAGCAGCATGAGCATATAAACAAGAAGCTCTTTGTGCCAGGAGTAGATAGCAATGCCTTATTCTTAATACATTATATGTTCACATTTGTTTGTACTCAATGACAAGAACTGTAAATTATTTAGAATTTGAGATAATTAGACTTGTGGCTTGCACAAATATACTTAATTCTGCTGTAGTCATGTGTCCCAAATCTCTAAAATTCTGATGTAGAAGTCTCAGTTATGAGAATAACTTAAAAAATACAGTAATTTCCCTTTTCCACTATTATCACAATACAGTATGCGCATATCCATATAAATCATATCATCCTGGTATAAAGCTGTCTATCTTTGGCAGCACACAGAAGCTGTGGTGCAGCTGCATTTATTTGCCACAAACTACTTAACCAAGAGTCGACTGGTCTCAAAATGCCAGACACATTGAAGTAGAATATATGCATACTGCCTACCAATAAACAAGGCTGTAGGAGGTGGGATTCATCACAATTTTAAGACTGAGGCAGTGTGTGGATAAATAAATGTAAAAATCCTGCAGACATTTTGGCATTTCATAACAATGCAAAATGACAACTGAATCAGACATTGAACATGAACAATAGCTACAATGGTATTTAGTTAATACCAGTAGAAAGACTGTGGTAAACCTTTCAATATGGTAAATTATTCATTGTCTTGTTTGTTTGCAGGTATCTGTACAACCCAACATGCACAGGGCAGAATTCCAGTTAATAACAGAGCTGACAGTCATTCACACTCTCATTTATGAGAGTGATTTAACGTTTTCAATCCAAGCGACCTGTATGTGTTTGCCCAACATGCAAAGGATACCCACACAAACGTTGGTATAAATATGCACATACACTTACAGCTGAGCCACCATGTCATCTATTTCCATATGCAGCCATTCAAAATTTTAAGATATGTCAGTGCAACAAATACAACAGTTACAGTAAAATTATGTTAGATTCTCCCAAATAAGCTGTCTCTAAAGAAAGACAGCTTGCTTTATGACTTTGGAGGATTATTACTTTTTGTGGTAATTTGCTGTGTATATGAATAAAAAAGCCTATAAATAGCGCAGCCTTGCAGAGTGACAATGTGATTATGGCTTTGGCAACTTAAGATAAGCAAATCTCATTGTTCTAAGTAAAGGCTTTCATGGGTTTCACTTTCCTTGACCTAGAAAGTCCCATCACTCCCAGTCATCTCTACACTTATTTCCATACTCTGGACGGTTCAAAATCTCAGTTATGTTTATAAGGATCTGGTTCAAAACTGTATACCTCTAAACTGACTCTCGAGGGTATCTGAAACTATGTGTATCTCTTCAAGACTTTTACAAGAGTAAGACTCCTATAAATGTATATTACTGTGAGGTGATTTATTTATTTGAACGCAATTTATAATTACCTCAATCAGATTTAATTTAGGCCTTTCCTGACCAAATCTCTGGATCTGTAATTTTAAGATTAGTAGTCTAGAATTTTTACAGATATATGGATTTTAAGATCAGATGAGAGTTTGACAGGTCGTTTCTGCATAGCAATATGGTTGTCAGTAAGACTAACAGCATGGGTGTATAGGTGTGGGACTATAGGGTGAATCATAGTCACTGTTATCTTCTGACCCTTCTTGTGGTGCTACAATTAGGTTTGCATGTTGCATTCGCATCCTGATTGATCGTGTGTGCAGACATATCCACTGCTCAAAACCAGTTGTTCCAGAGACAGGCTCTAAGCACAAATTTTATCTGGGGCAAGTATCATCATGTTTTTTAAGCATGAAAATTTACAGGCACATTCAGAGGATGCCAGGGACCTGTTTAATGAGACCTTTAAATCATCATTTGAAATTTGTTTTACTAGTAATTGAGGTGTTTAATCTTTTTGGTAAGCCTCTACACACAAGTAATACAGTCAGTCATGTACAGGTATCTTGACAAGTTTTAGGTTTAGGTCTAGACAAAGTTTGTCCTGAATACTCCAATCTTGACTTCATTGTTGTGCTGAAAGGTGTACCATCATCCGAGCCTCAGGTTGCATGCCTTCTTCAGCAGGTTTCTTTTCAAGGACCTTTCTGTATTTGGCTGCATTCATCCTTCTCTGAATTTGGACCAATCTCCCTATCCCTGCTGCAAAGAAGCACCCAAATGGCACAGTATTGTCACAACCATGCTGAACTGTACGGATTGTATTATCCAGATGGCAATCAGTGTCCGATATTGCATATACTGCCATATTCCTTTTACCCAGTGTAGTTTCCATGCAGCTAGTCGAACATACAGTAAATGTCTATTTGCTTATAGGCTACCGAGATGGTTGTTGGTCACCTAACAAAACCCTTCTTGCCCAGTTATAAACAAGCTCCAGACATCCTCAATTATCCGATTATTGAGGCTGCTGTGCCCCTAGAAACACTCAAACCTTTGTAAAATGCTTTTACAGGCTTGTCTACGTGTCTTGACACTATTTTATTGCAGGGGTCTACAGAGAGTTCCTTGGACGTCATGGTTTGTTTTTTGTCCTGACTTGCAGTGTGAATTGTAGACCTTATATTCATCGTTGTGGGCCTTTTAACCCCATGCCCAGTCAGTTCAATTTTCCACAGATGAACAGGGGTAAATTTCTAGATTAATCTCAAAGAAAATGAAAGCAAACAAGAGACTTCCATAGCGAAGCATCTGAATATTTTTGTGAGAAATTTCATTTTTTGACATGAAATAACAGGCTAATCAGCTTAAAAATAAATATACAACACACCAAAATGTGAAAGTGAAGTTTGAATAGTTTTCTTGGAATTGGATAATCTGCATGGATTGGTTGGAAAATGTATGAAATTATGAAAATATTTTTCCCAGTCTGCTTTTAACCTGTCAAGCCCAAAGTAGTTATGTGTTTGAAAAATGGTGGTTCAGTCAGCAATTTATAAGACTGGTTCCTGTGCAGAAGATGACTGGATTTTTACCAATTTGTTTATGAGAGTCTGTGGAGCCAAAAGAGCTTCATTTGACTCAATCACCCATATGTAATGCCGTCCACAGTGAAGGGTGCAATGTTTCTCTTTTCACAACAGCTATGCTGTATACTCATGTAGCTAAAGTGAGAATGCTCTGTGACTCAGAGAAAAAAATCAGATCCTATGCATAAATTTAACTCTAAACTACTATTTTATTAGTGGTTTTGTCAGTGTAATGTTTATGGGCAGAAGCACTGTATTCTTCAGTATTGATCATGTTTCCTAATTGTAGATTTTTCCTGCTGGTCTCATTATGGAATTTATCCAGTTTATTTCTCTACCTATTCTGTGTAGGGTTGTCTATCTGAGCTACAAACTGGCAACATGGAGGTTTTACAATTAATGCAGACCCTTAGGCAAGAAACACATAAAAACTCTGCTCAAACAGTGAAGCTGATCCATTCACTCAGCAAAAGTGCTCCATAATCAGTTGAATGATGACTTCCAGCCCTTTGATGAGTATTAAATGTTTTCTTTCTATTATATTGTGAGTCAGTTATGTGCAAATTAAATTTACCCATTCATATACCAGCATACATAAATCATAGCATATAACTGATGATTCATGTCCTATCTTTTTCACATCACTGTATGCATCCTAATGGGCAACCCCGGTTCATATATATCTTTCATAGTAACATACAATTACTTGAAGTATATTTTTGATCTATTCATGTCATATTTTGAAATTACTCAAAAAGGGGTTGCAACAAGCTTCTATTAACGATTCATACATTTAATCTATGAAAAAATTAAAAAAACAAATGAAATATATGTTAAATCCTGAGCCACAGCCACCCACAATATACCAAATAAAAAATATATACCAAACACAAGGTCTGAACGCTCAAGACCATGCCCAAAACACTTGAAAACTCATTCATAAACAATGTAAAATAAATCAGAAAAACTGTAAATCCTCAACAATGTGAGAGGAGATGTTTTTTTAACCTGCTAGCATAAAATACTTAGCATTTCCAGTGTATCCTATTGCATTGGAATGCAGTGATCAGCGGTCTTTCACCCTGTTGGGTTTGTATGTATGACTATCTCCCTGTCACTAAACATAAACACTCACAGATGGCAACTATGTTCCAGGGCTGTTTAATATGCTGATTTTACAACATAGCCTATAAGCTTACAGTTCTCATCAGCACCATTTTCTTAGTATCATGACTGTTACATCACTGTTACATTGGTTGCTGAACCTGTTTGCCAGTAGCTGTACAGTAAAGACACAGGATATTTCTATCTACTGTTTGTCTATAAGTCAGGAATGATTTCCTTCATTTTGGTGACGTTTACATCAACTTTATTTTCACTTCACCAGTCTGAGTCACACTCTGTGAAAATGACTCATTATTATTCTGAATTCCCTCTATCAGTTTTGCTGCTTGCAAATTTAATGATGCGGTCCCTATCATATTTTGCAATGTAGTCATGAGTGAAATGTGAATATAGAAGTGAACTAAGCACCTCTGGGGTCTACCTGTGTTCATTACCACTGCAGATGAAGTGAAATTATCTACGCTCACTCCTTGTTCTCTCCCAGACTGAAATCCAGCCTAACAAAGTGTCTGCATGGAGTGACTGATTTTTGATAGGTTACTGTAGAGGTTAAATAATTAAGAATCTGTATTGTTTAAATTTTATGAACCTTCATGTAAACATGCTGTGTGTCTGGGAGGATGATACACTGGAGGAGGCAGTGTTAGCAAAATGTTGATTCAGTGTGTCTTCACAAAAACTCAAACTGACTCGGTCTGTCCATCTTATCTACAATATACAACATGCGTCTGCTCTATTCACTGCACAGTGAAAAACATTTAAACATGTTTACATTGTAACAAATCTTGTTTTTCTGAAATCACTCTTCATTCCTGCAACAATGATTGAATATGATTGTTTTTGCAGAACAGATAAAAAGATGGACCAGGCCTAATTTTTATCAGCTTGAGAGCAAGACAAAGATAAGATTGCTCTCCATGTGTAATAATGTTGATAGAATTACTTATGGTTTCATATAATCTCCGTCCTATATCATTTCCACTTCAATGCTCTATCTGACATCAAACCCTTTACACAAAATTTGTTTTTATCTGTTTTTTTTCTGATGGTTGCTTTGGGAGAGCACTGTTCAATTCAGTTTCCTGCTGGTTCCTTTTAATGATGACCACAATGCATCCTTAACATTAACCTTATATTAGTCATCATAGTAAGAAACTGTTCTTCTATAAAACTCAACCCCACATTTTGCAGCTGTTTTTTAAAATATGTGCAAATAAACATCAGGAACACACATGCAAAATGGAAGGGAGCCAAAATTGTAATTAAAAATAATTTAAACTCACATAGCCCTAACTGTAAGTAAGTAGTGTTAGTATTCATGTATACTATTAGTATTCCTCTTTTAAACTAAAGATTAGCAAATATACTTTCAGTACAGTTATTATGTACTTATTAGAGGTAAAATAAAAAGTGGGCCAATTTAGTCCCAAGAAGTATCAGGTGGCATGTATATTAGAAGTACATAGTATACTTACTATACATGAAGTATACTTAAGTATACTATAATAAAATAAACCTCAAGTATACTACTTTTTTGTAAGGGATGTAGTGATCAGTGCAGGTCTGACTGATGAGGCTGAGATGGCTGTATAGATTAGCAAGACACTGGACTTTGATGCAGGAGACCACAGTTCCCAGTTTGTAATATAATTTTTTTCCATCACTGTTCCACAACCAATAGTAAACAGTGTTGTTATTGTTATTATTAAAAAGGGTCTTCTAACATTGAGTAAGTACTTACTCTAACCCAAACTATGATCTATTTCTTATCATTCAGTAACCTCTATGCATGTGTTTACTATTGTTACCATGACAATAAATGTCTAGTATGCTCTTACTGGTAATCCATGGTAAGGTTTTACATGTTCAAAACTATATTTTAATTAAAATAAAGCAACTCTTCAACTGAGTCACACTTAGAAGGAAAGATCACTTGTGAATGGCCCATAACTCAGAGGCAAATACTGTACATGTGCAGTGTGGGTTACTTTTAGACACTACTTTGTTTTAAGGTGTAACCAGCTGAAAAGGTTTGGAACCACTGGCTCACAGCAAGTGTTCTAAAAAAGAGGAGTTCATACAGCCAAACTGATGGGTTTCTTTAAAAAAAAAAAAAAAAGTAAAGTGTGCTGGCTGTCTAACAATACCTGTAAATATTTTCACCTCGCTTCTGCTCCTGCAGCTAATCAACAGTGTCATGGGTGACTGCATCATCTCAGTCAGCTGTTAATGAACATGTTTTTCTTCATTTTTATCTTTGCCGCCCACCTCACTTTCTTGTTTTTGGCTACTTTCCAACATAATTCCCACTTGCAACATAACCAGACGTCACACCCTCAGTATATAACACCCTGAGTATGACTGAGAGACAATTGCAGGTGAACAAGGTGTGTATGGGCTGATAACGCAGAACAGACCCAATTTTTTAAAAACTGCAAGTTCAATGCCAAAAGACTCCATATTGCAGCTTAAGCAAATGTTGCTACTGGCTCAGCACTGGCATCTTTCCAATTTTGAAAAACAGATTTTATTAACTAGAAATGTGCCATTATCAGCTCCTTGATTTCCAGGAGAACAGCACATTTTGTTACTGTCAAAAAACTGACAGAAAATATGCTTTACAAAACTGAACATTTTCAGTATAACAACAGCACACCATCTTCTCAAAAGAAGAACCCACAGAAACAGCAACAAGCTGTTCAGAGCTGACCGGACTCGATACAGTGATTGACCCAACTTCCTGGGCTTCCCATCCCTCACAGCCAAAAGCAATATATTGAGCCCCTAATTGGGAAGTCTGTGGGCTTAAACCATAGAATGACCCAATGTCTTCCTCTCCACAGGAGTGGAACTGCACGCTGGCTGTGGAGCTTGTTAAAGCATAGCATCATGGGAGCAGCACCATACAAACATACAGGCACACACCCCCAGAATGCAGTGTATCAAATTGCCAACTATCCCTACACCCTTAGAAAGTCCCAAGTAGAAATGTATGTGGTACATTTACAAAAGTACATAACATCATAGTTGAACTTTTTATAGTTAATCCCAATATTTTTCAAACCTTCCAAATCAGTGACATTTGTCCAAATCTTATCAATGCATTAGGCTGATGGAGGAATAATCAAACACACTGAAAGAAAGCAAAATGACACAGTTCATGATATTGGATGACAGTCAAATTTAAATGTCTTTGTTATTTCACCACCACTATCAGATCATGTTGGTAACGGATGTAATAGAAAATCAAACAAAGAAGAGTCTGCAATCACACTTAAGCCTTAGTTGGGCAGTAACACAATAGTGCTTAGAGCAAAGTCAGCATGCTAACATTTGTATAGTGCTAATGCTAAAATGCTAATGTTCAGCAGGTACTTATTTAGATCATTGCTAGCATGCTAATGGTTTGTCAATTAGCACTGAAGCAGTGTTTAAATGAGATGGGTAGAAATGTCAATACCAACTGGCAGAAGCTAAGTGAAGGGGCAGGGGCCACCTTAGTGAGTGGGTTATGAATGCCTACATTTCATGGCAATCCATCAAACAAAACTAAACATCACAAACATAAACCACAACTTGAAAGTCAGATGAAATACATATAGCTAGGCACACATCTCTGAACACCATAAATGCTTATATAATATCAAACTCATCAAAAAACAAACAAAATTCATCCAAAGTAAAGATAAAACAATAAATTTGGATTTGTTGGATGTGCAGCCTGCAGTTTGAGGCCAGTCTCTGTGGTCTCAGGCTTGAGATGAGTGACAGACATTCTGTGAAAAGATCACAGCACAGGTCACACCAGTCGCTCGCTGTTCAAAAGACAGCAGTGAATTATGTATGCCAAAAGAAAAAAAAAGCCTGTCATATGTATTTTAATCTTCAGGAATACTTGATTTATAAGGCACTGCACCCCACACCTGGCAAAATAATAAAAACAATGGTGGCTATACAATTAGTTCACAAAATTTGAATATACTGTTCACTATAGAAAAAATGACTAGCAGATGGCAAAATTAACAACATTAAAAATAATAACTTTACAAGCTATGTGAGACACAGACTCCTCAGTAATGAATGACAACCTCAGCAAGTACAAAGTTTGTTAACAACATTTGTTTAAAGTTATTTAGTTTTTTAATCACGTAATGTAAAGTGATTTTCATAATTTCATAACACCAAGCAGCTGGCACAGGCCTACATGTGGTGTGCTGTTAGGTTTGACTATTTAGCATAATGCATTATGCCTCTGGGGGCAACAGGAGGCCAGATGTGTCTCATGATATGAAATAACTACTACACTTTGGAGAAAAATGCTTCTGGCTCTACAGTAATTATAAAGCATGAGGAACTTTTGGGAGTAGCAGAGTAACATATCAAAAAATGAAAGTGAGGAAATGATATACGACATGAGCATTTTGCAACACAGTAAGAGCTAGTTAAGTCAATTCCTGTAAACATGTGTAACAAAACAACTTAGGTCAGAGGTCCATTTGGTAGTTTTGGAGCTTTCAACACATCATTCTATATGTCAACAAATAACAAAAGCACAAGCTGAACTTTCAGTGTATATATTTTACAGTTTACAAAAAAACTATTTTTTTACATTATTACTAATGGGCATTTTTTTACATCCTTTAAAATATATTAAGCTATTTGCAAATGTCACACTAAGGCTAGGGAGATACTTCCTGTAGACCGACATATGTACTTAGGTTGTGCCATTTCATATTACTTGCATAGTTTGTGACCTTCCATTCTTAGCAGGTTAAGGAGCAGAAGAATAAAACTTTTGTTTTTTGCACAACGTGAAAGGAAAGACATGGAGTCATCCAATGAGGGAATGATAACAATGTTACTGATAGCATGGCAAAGAGAACATCAACAATGACAGAGTAAATGGTACACGAGACAATTAAGTCATATATACTGTACATTTATCTGACAGGGATAATCACAAATTATATTTCTGATGTGTTAACTAAAAGCAGCAGCAATTTATGAAACTGGAATAGCCAACACCAGTACATATATCAGTAATTATAATGCACAAATACTTTATTATATCATTTAGTTACCCGATATTGTAAATGTTGCTGCTATTACTTGATATATCATCACCCTTTAAGTATTCATGGCAAAGCTGTTGACACAGCCAACATTAACAGAGCAACAATATCATTTATGTGGCACTTGTGTTCACCTGGTTGGTCTGGATATGTGTTCCATTCTGTTCAGCAGGTAGTAAAATATATCAATACTTTTTCCACCTCTTTAAAAGGTTCAACTTTCATAGTTTTACAGAACAGTTATGCATAGTTTAAGCATAATTCCTGTGAAAAATCTGAATATTGAATGTATTAATGTCCAAGTCTTTTACCAGATTTTTTCTTGTTAACTTGCATGACACAATAGAAAACTTTACAACACACACAAAGATTTGGCAGCTCAACAGTGTTGACATTAAGTTGTGATAATTAAAGCTCCCTGTGCTTCTGGCCAGCAGCTGCCAAATCTGAATCTTAAACTACAAGGACAAAGAGCAGCTAATTTTGAAGTCCCAACATCATTGTATCTTGAACTGCTAGCATCATTAGCGCTCTGGTAACCCTGGGGCTTTTCATTTTTTCAAAGGTCTGCTCATCATTTAGTCCTGTATGACAGATGTCTGGTGTGGGACAAAACACTATAAATCCACAACAGACTTCATTAAATCTCCCTACTCCAACACTGAGCCAATCCCTCTCTACACAGCATCTCAAATGTAGCATGACCTTTCTTGTCCCATCAGACTGCCAGGCTGTCTGCTTGATGTGTTTGGGTCCGGTATGTGCTGACAGGAAGCTTGAGAAGGAGCAGTACACAGGCAAATCAGAGATGTGAAGCTTCTTATTCAGATCTGCCTTGTTATGACAGTTTTCTCCACCCTTATATACCTCCCTATTTAGGACTCACTTTACAATCATTTACATTTTTTAATTTCATGTGACACTGAATGATCAGTATATAAAATATTCAGACTTGTTAGAACACTATTCTATAAAGAACTCACGATGTGCACTATGTGTGATGGTCTATGATTTGCCAGAAATAATTTACAAAATAACATTTTCGTTCTTATCTCGGAGTAAGAGGACCAAAGTGCTCATGGGACTCTGAAGTTGGATAATCTGTATTCAGCACGCACACATGTCACAAAAGACTACCTAATTAGACCCATGCTTCCTTTTTATGTGTGAATGTAATGGATGAGTGCTTGGACTCTGATGTGTGTTTGATTTATCTAATTTCAGTTTTTAGCACTTCAGGCTAATAGCTCATAGACTATTTTCAAATCCGGTGTACCAAACTAATAATCGTGGATTATGCAAGTAATAAAATCCTAGGAAACTGAAGTTTTAAAAAAGCATTATCCCATCTTTAGTTTGGTACAAACTGTTCTCCTCATGTTATGATTTTCTGTGTAATCCAATATAATGATGCTTGAGATAAGTGGTAACTGTAAACTAGTGTTACATGTAGAGTCAGGAGCCCTTTCATGCTGTCAATTTTTAGAATCTTTTAAGACAGTGGAACAAGACCTGTCCTGACTTTAGGCAGAATTCAAGCCTGCCAGAAGGTAAAGTACAGGCAGTAATGTAGAAAGGACATTCTTCCAAGGTAAAAGATCAGTGTGTTTTACCTTGTATTCATTGTTTTTCTTTTAGCTTATAGTGTTAGTCTGCTGTTCTGCTTACATGCTGATGTTTGGAATCAGCTGGCCCACACTTTCACTGGAGTTTAGAAGTGGCTGTTTCACTTGTAAATGCACATTTTACATGCAGTTGTCAACGGGTATTGAACAATGACATTGTGTTCTTGCTTTATTGTGACCATTACTAAGGAATGTAAGGAAATAGTAAGACAAATTGATCTCTTTTGTGTATAACGGCATGTTTTGTTTTGTTTTTTCACATGTTTTATTTATTTGGTTTTGGAACTGTGGAACTGCAAGCTTTACTACTTATTTGTGACTTGAGTGGTATATTTTATGCACATCAGTGTGAAGGTGGAGTGTAAATGTAAGTCTTCATTGTATTACTAACCTTGCCCAGTCTGGCTTTAGGGTGGTACCTCCTGAAAGTGAGCCTCTATTTAGAAACTTGTCATTTTAGTTTAAATTTGCAAGTCTCTATGTTTAATTCTATCTTTGTGATTTTATAGATTAAAAGCAGATTGTGTGTTGTGACATTTTTTAACCTCACTCCAGGTTATTTTGACAGTGGCAGAATTGTGATTGAAACTAATTTACCACATAACCTGTGTCTTAAATTTGGCATAGTTGGCAGCATATAGCCAAGAGATGTACATACATGTACATTTATTTTGTAGTCCATCTGACTCCCAAGTTCACCCTTTTCCTAGGTGTGATTCAGGGAATGGTTGGTATATATATACAGGTAAACTTTTTTCCCTTTGGAGTAGCACAGAGGAAATGGATGTTGAAGAAGTAAAGTCTGTGGGAATGTAAGACCAGGAGTTCTTCTGTTCAGTCTACATACAGCACCATACTGGACACAGAATAAGCAAAGACAGTGGTTTAGGGTCAGAGTTACCGGAGCTTAAGGAGCTTATGAAGCCCAGTAGCTAATGGGCTAGATATCCCCTATATTGGTTACCTGGAGATGAATATACAAGTGTTAGGCAAACACATCCCTATAAAGTGGAGACCTGCCTAGCAGCCTGAGATTAAGCAATTAAGCAGCAGGTAGCATCCCAGAATGCAGTAGAAAATCACAGCCATAGACTTGTCCACAGCTGAGGATCAGTATAAAGTGACTGATTATGAGTCAGTGATGCACATGATGGTGACCTTGGGTGTTCAGATCTAATTTTCCATGAGATCCCACTCCTGGAGTGCAGTTCATGACCAGTTTGTCAGAGATTTCCGCCCATCTGAATATGATGCAGTTATAATTCACATCCAAAGGCTTCTTGAAAACAAAGTTGTTCGAGATGAACCCCTTTGCGTCACCAATTGTGGTTTTGAGGTAGAAAGATTTTTAAATCAGACTTGGGGTTGACTATCTTCTTTAGAAGATGCCTTCCCCTTGCCTGAATAGAGCAATCTCTGGATACTTTATCTGGTGTCCAAAATTGACCTTTTCAGTGGGTAGAATCCAGTTCCTGTGGCTGAAGCAGACAAAATGAAGACTGCTTTTTTACACCCCATTTGGGTTCTTTGAATGCAACAGAATATATTTGAGGTTGCTGCTCTTCAGATACAAGATCCTGCTCTTCTCCAGATTTTGGAAGAGTAAGAAGCGGCCAGTCTTTAAGAAAGGGTAGGCCTGACAGTACTTGTTGAGTTGTTAAGAATAAATAGGTCTTCAGAGAACTGTTAAAGCACATCCTCGGTGACCTCTGTGGAAAACTTCTTTGTGAAAGGCCATCTAACTCCCTTGTGACAATGGAACCAGATGAAGGTGACCTAGATGAATGGCAACAGACTTGGACTCAGAAAAAACATGCTTTTCACCAGATGAAGCAGTCCCAGCCCAAGCAGCCTCTGTGAAACTTAGAAGGCCAGCTGAACTCCAACCCTGATGTCTGCTTGCATCTGAAGAAGTCCCAAATAGCTCAGAGTCAGACCTTGCTCCGTTCCAGGTTCATAGTGCAGTTCACTCTACACAGAACATCAAACATTCTAATATTCATCATTTGCCACAGTCACCCAACTCTACATTGTCTAATTTAATTTCTGTGGAAGCAGTTTTTAGGCCCTGGCTTCAACTTGTCTATCATCAGGGCACTGAACCAAAAACCTGGGAATATGTAATACTGTGTTGGCGTTTAAACATTTCTAGCAGACGAAGATTCGAATATGATTTGTGTTTATGTTATCTATGTAATAATTTAGATACTTTCTGGTAATATAGTCTACACACAGGACTAAAAACTGTGAATCTGTAGCTGTATTGTGATAAAGGTGAGGTAGAGTGAGATAAGTGTGAAGTGTTAGCATGCTAACATGCTCACAATGTCTCAGGAGTAATCAGTAATCAGGAGTAATCAGATTTCTTATGTACCTCGGGCCTATTTTGTGCAGAGCTGGCTGCGATAAGAGATGGACATGCAGACAGATCAGTGCTGCATTTCAATGCTCAAACTGGCTGAATTAAAGAAATACCCAGTGAAAAGTGACTTATTTAGATGAGTAGAGAACACTTTGTGTTGGTTTCAGTTATAGTTGGTCAGGTGGACTTGATTTAAAACAAGGCACTGTTTCACGCTGTGTAATGATTCCCTCATTCATCTCTACTCCTTTCAGCTGATAGTAGAGTGCTGACAGCCTTTGTTGTGCACATACGCTCTTGTAAATAGCCGATTAGAAATCGGGTTATGCATTTATATGCTGGGGTAATCAGCGTTCTCTGGGACAAATCTACCTGGGGAAATCAGGTTTCTCTAATCCCCTACCCTGAATGGTCCATTCCATTTCCGTGATCAATTTGCTGATAACTACTGAGTGGAGTTGTGAATGAGTAAATAGGTAGTGATTTCTTACACAGCCAATGCCATTATGCCGATGTATATCAAAAAAATAAAGATAGACATGTCAAGTCAGGAGATCAGCACTGACAGTAGGATTTATCGTGTGAGTACATTGTCAGTGTAAAATTTCATGGCAATTCGCCTGTTGGGTATTTCTATATGATATTGAGTGGCTGCTTGGACATTACAGCTGCAGGTAGACGCTGTTCAGTGTCAGCAGCAACTACTAGGGATAACTAGACAGAACCTGTTAGACAATGTTCTTTTGAGAAACATGTGCATTATTGTCCAAAATTACAAGTAGGGCCAGTGTGCATCTGCCTATTTACTAAATTATTTCAGGTTACAACCCAGCAGACTTCTTCCTTGTGCTGTTAACTAGCATTCACTGCAGGGCTTGTTCTCCAGTAGAGTATTTAACCTGCAGGCCTGAGTTCAGTAGCAGAGATAAAACTCTAGAGTCTCCACTTTCCTCCAGTCTCTGTGCTGCTTAGCTGCTGCAGTTATAGAAGAGCTTCTCTGCCTCCTCTAACTCAAAGCAGCAGTCATAACTTCATCTTCAACTGGATTTGCTCTCTTCCCTAACTTTTAATCTCCCTCATGGATATTCACTAATCTCTCATTTATATTTAAATCACACTTTTATGCTGAATGTCTGGCTCATGAGGCAAATGAGGCTTGTTACTTTTTCAAGCTCAATTTACGTGAGTGATACTATGATGAAGAAGAAAAAGAAAAATGTCTTGGGCTCTGATGATTGTCAGTGAACACAGCTTGGACATCTTTGTGAAAAAAAAAATAGAAATTAGAAATTGGAAAAAAAAGAGGAATAAACATCAGCCTTTGTATTTCCTAATTAAACTGATTGTGTATGCACCCTAGAGTGCATCTGGTCCCATAAAATGGCCTCATACTTCCTGGTTGCTATGCAATTGTGCAGAACAAACATTGGACTCTCACCAGATGGGTGCCCAGACCATTATAGATCGACTAACGTGTTTAATGGCAGACAACAGACATTGTAGGGTAAATGCATCCTCTGGCTTTCTACAAATTTAAGCCCCAGAAAATAGGCAAAAAATAACTTATTATTGGTTCCCCATTAATTGGCCTGTCAGTGTTTCTGCTCCTTAAATTGCTAAAACTATTTTTTTAGTGTACTGTGTTGTTGATAAAGAGGTAGATATCTAAAGTTAGTAATTTTGTAGGCTAAACTGCAGGTTTCCTGCCATGTTTGAATTAAGTTGTCATAATTTGCAAGTGTGTTTTGACAGCTGCACCTGCGATTTGAGGTGCATCTGTTGTTCCTCTTGGTGAGTCTGTTTGCTCTTCATATGCTATCACATACCACTAATTAGTATTTAAATAATATGTCAATGTGAACTTAAATTCACTTCAAGTAATATTTCCATATGGTTGTTGCATTGATTGCTGCAGTTTAGAAATGACCAACACCTACCTGGTGTGAAGCTTGTGTGTTTTCTTTTGTATGTTAGTTTTAACCAGTTTTTTAACAATGAAAATAGAACAGCAGTCAACATTTTCAACACATATGAGAGACTAAATCCTGTCTCAAACCATCATTAGGTCTGGTATTAACCAAACACACAATCCCATTACAGGATGCATAATGTATGGTGTGAAGCCTCCCTAAACAGCTTTGTCCTGGTTAATACTGAAACCCTCTATATAAAACCTAAAATCTTCCCCCTGTTCTCTCAACCCACTTCATACCTCCTCTTGTAAAAAGGTCTTTAACTCACTGTCTGATAAGGTTTTACCTTTTGTCAACCAATCTCTGTATCAAATCTGTACTCAAAAAAACAGCCCAGATCCTTCCACAACCAGTGGACCAATTTCCATTTTAAGTAAAATTTTTGAAAAATTGGTGTAACAGTTACACAGTTAACAGGTTTTCTTCATACAGCAAAAAATCTTTAACTTTGGGTATTGCTGGACCCGAGAGCTTCTTTTGAAATAGTTCACCACCAAACTCTTTTAAACGGACTGAGGGAACACACCTTACTGTCTGGAACTGTTTTTTTAAGTGGTTCGCTTTCCGTCTTTTAGGCCCATTACTTTTTCATCTCTATATATTAAATCTGAGTGATGACAGTGGGGCACATGACATCTACTTCCATACTCTAGCAATGCTAATGACATATGTGGCCATGTCTTCTGATGACACCGGACCAATAGATGCATTTGCATTTATTTGAATATATTGTAGACATCTATGGATGCCACTTCTTAAAGCTCAATCACAACCAAACTGAGATTTTAGTCATTGGGCCAAAGACTCAGAGAGAGAAACTGACCACAAAATTAAATTCTGTAGCACTTGCCCCAAGCCAACAAGCTAGAGACCTCTTTGTCATCTTTAACTCAGAATTGAACTTTAAGATTTACGTCGGGATGGTCAGCAAATCTGCTTTTTATCATCTTATAAATATTGCTATGGTGCAGGCCTTTCTTTCTCTGAGTTACACAGAGAGACTAATGCACACATTTATATCCAGTAGACTGGACTGCTGTAATGCTCTCCTATCTGGTTTGCCCCAAAACATTATAAATCAGTAAGAGCTGGACCAGGACCAGAAAAAGGACCAGGACCAGAAAAAGAAAACACCTTACACCATATTTTCATATTGATTTTCAAATTCTTTTACTTGTTTTAAAGCACTTTATGGTCTTGCACTTGTTTATCTGTCTAACATAATTTCAGAACCAGTACATTCTCTGATCCTCTGGCACAAGTCTATTAATTGTTCCAAAGTGCAGGAAAAAACACGTGGTGAGGCAGATTTGAGTTTTTATGCTCCAAGATGCTGGAACCGTCTGCCTGTGGATCTGAAAACTAGCAACACTATCTCTGTTTTCAAACACAAAATTAAAAGCTACCTCTTTAGTCTGGCTTGTGATTAAAACATTATCTATGGCCGGCTGCATAGCAGAGTGGTGAGTGAATGAATGTACAGTATATCTATATGTATACCTGTTCATATATGTATCTTATGTAGGTTATGTTTATGTGTGTATATGGAAACCAGAGCTCTATATATGCAACACCAGCATCTGTCCTGCTTTTTCTGAGGTTTACATCTACAGTACATTTAGTTATTTGGCAGATGCTTTAATCCAAAGTGACTTTCAATTGATTTATAAAAGCAAGCAAAACTAGGTCTGGGAGCATACACTGTTGTTAAAGTGCTATAGAAAGAAGATTTTAAGTTTTGGTTTAAGTTTTTTGGCAGTTTTTTGAATATGGTAACTGAGGTAGCCATCATGTGACAATTTGCCCGGCTTTCCTGGGACAGGGACCACCAGCTTTCATTGGCTGAACCTGGATGAATGTGTTAATGTAGGAAGGTGCAGTTGAGCTAATTGATCTGTAGGCAAGGGTCAGTACATTTAGGTAGCATATTTCAAAAGCTTTCTGGAAAACCTTGTGGGGACCATCTCAGAAGATCCTAAGTTGATGCTGATGTTGTGTAGGGAAAGTTTGGCTGCAAAGACGAGGAGAGACTGAGCTGGAGATGTCTCTGTCATCCACGCACAAATGTCAGAAAGACATTAGGCAGAAATGCATTATGGGACAGTAGAGGCATTCGGTGTTCAGAAGTGCAAGGATATCATCTACCTGGGGTTTGTCAAGGTGGATGTTCATGTCACCCACGAAGATTAGAAGACTGGCATCTTGCAGTGTGATAGCAGTATATCAAGCTCATCATAGCATCTTCCCAGCTGGCCTGGGGGCCGATAGATCATAATCACATGGATTGTAATCGGTACAGTAATCCTGATAGCATGATATTCAAAGCATGTGAGACTGTTGAGAGGGGCTGTGGTGGTAATTTCCAGTTATCAGCAATGAGGAGTTAGTCCCAGTTCCACCTCCCCACCCAGATAGACAGGGAACATGTGAGAAAATGAAGTTAGAGGAGAGTACAGCTGGTGTGGTAGTATTCTCCAGGGAGATCCAGATTTCTCTAAGTGCTAGTAGCTGAACAGAGTGTGTGGAAAAAGCTGGGATGAAGTCTTATTGACTGCAGACTAGCAGTTCCATAAGGCAAGGGAAAATTATGTAGAGGAGAAATTGGATTGGAGTGAGAGTGTGCAGGAGGGAAAAGTTTCATCCATTGTTAGAGAGTCATTTGTCGTGTTTGTGAAGAAGTACAGGAATATGTTGATAAACACATAATGCAAACATTCTCTGTTCAGAAATCATTATAGTGGACAGAAAATAGGGTAGAAGGACCAGAATAGAGCAGGAGGAAAGAAAACATTTGTACAAAAGATAATGTGGTGTCCCACTATGTCCTTGCTTGGTGGACTCGTGCAGGTGCGATAGACTAGCAGGTCTTTACCCAAGTAGGGCTGAACACAAGGGCTAAAGCTTTAGCAAAACAGGTGCAGTAAGCATCTTGTCAATTGCCCTGAGCTGAAACCGCCCCCCTCGTTGAAAGCAAACTAATCTGTGTGGCTTATAGTGACTTTGCACGCAAGAGTAAAACTTTCTAGCTGTAGTTATTAACACTAGCAAACACACTTTGGCAAAATCAACTATGTAAGAAACAAACACATTTAAAACTGTACTCACTCCTTGTTGTGTATATCCTGTCCTAGATAGATGCTCTTTCCATTTCTTTAAAGGTTTTTTGGGGAATTTTATGTAATCGCAGTCAAGGGTGTGTATGTACAGAGCATGCTATTGTGGAGCTGTTTGCAAAGCCCTCTGAGGCAAGGTTCACATTTGACCTTTGTGAATTTAATTGACTTTGCTTTTATGTGGATGTGAAGCACTTTGAATTGGTGTTGTGTATGAAAAGGTCTATGTACTGTAAATAAAACTTCACTTTAACTGACAGAGCATATCTTTTCATTACATACACTGTGTTTTTATGTTGACATCTGTGTACAGTTACTTTATGAAATATATAAAATATGTAACGAATGTAACAATGTAAACGTAACAATCACACCAGGTGTCCTACCCTTTAAATTCCATGCACATCAGTGAGCTCTTGTCAAAGTTGCTCTGATCCTTATGCCTGTCCCTTTTCTCCTGCTTTCAGTACATCAGAACTGAGCACATGTCCCACCCTTTAGCAGGTGACATTGTAAAAACATAATCAGTAATACTCACTTCACCTGTCAGCATTTGTGATGTTGTGACTGATTGATGGACAACTGACTGTTGGACAACTGTTCTTATTAAAAGATTTGATGAATACAGTACAGTATGAGTGGTTGACATAGATCACATGATCATTAACATTTATCTTACAATCCACTGACTTTTATTCCACTAACAGCAGTTCTGATATTTGTATGTTTTATTGAAATACAGAGTTTTGGTGACTCTGACTTCCCTTTCTACATCGGCTTAAACCACGCCATAATCAAAATCATCAAAAAATATCATTGTGATATTAACATGTACCTCAAAGCAGAAGTAAAATACAACACTAGGAGCAAAAATAATGTTTTTAGGCTCAGTAACGCTACTTAGACTGCAGGATTCAGAAAAAAATACTATGCAAATGAGCTGACATTTCTAGTGTTTTAGGTTATGGTGTGTCAGAGTAATATGTTAGAGATCTTAGCTCTGAGAGTCCATGATTTCATGTGTGGTATAAGTACAGGGATCTGCACCGATTAACTGTTTAAAACCTCGTCATTTTGGTCTAATTTTCTTATTAAGTATAGTCACGGACCCTTTATTTCCACCAAGTGTTGGTCTCGGAATACTTAGTCTCTTATTACATACATTTCCGTTACCTGACTTGTTATTGAAGTAGTAGCAGGGTGACTAAGAAATGCTATGAAATATATACAGCCTGATAAAATGTTATCCTTATTTAGCGTTTCATAAACTATCAACATACAAGTTCGTTTTTATGGTTGGCATCTTGTTCAGTTTATATCTATATAAAAATCATATAGATGTAAATATGATTAACCAACACCACATGACTACAGACCTTTTCTTACCTGCTTTTCTCTTTTGTACAGGGAGCATGGAGTAGATATTAATATAATAATTTTAAATGCCCTCTAGTTACCTCATCGGTAACATTTTCAAAACCCAGAAGAGTATCAGTGCATAATTAGCTGTTTTGGTAGAAATTCTTGCCCAGTAAATATATGCTTTACTTGCAAAGCTTAAATATAAAATGGTGATTAGGTCACTGGGGTTAGAGCATGGGTGTTTATTTTGTATCAGAAAAACTTTATCATAGATTCACAGCTTATTAATTCAACAAATTCACATGAACAAAACACAGTTCATGTTTATCTGAATGTTCTTAAACCTGGAGTAATTGGACTTTCTGTTTACTTGGATGAAGTGAACAAGTCGTGAACACCACAGTGACTTATCACCTTTTAAGTTGACATGGTAAACAGTAGCTTATTTTTAAATGTCCGGCAGTAACAGAGCAACATGATTATTTAGTTGGAGTCATGTTTCTGTCCACTTGGCAAATGAAAGCTCAATAATCTCTCTCTTTTAGGAGATATTTGGATCTTTAGCTCCTCAGTGCCCCACAACGTTCAATGCTGTGTATTTTGAAGTGAACAAGAACATGCACATTTTCCAAAATGTCAAACTATTCTTTTAAGGGTTGTATTGGTATTTTGTGCAATGTCAAAGCCTGGTGGGGCAGTATATACACTTACGAAATGATTTCTTTCATCTATTCTGAAAGAATATGATAAAAAAAGACCTGTGGTACACGCTGAATGATAAATACCACAGAGGTGCTGAGAGAACACACCTAATAAGGAACAAAGCAAAGACTCGTAAAACTCTCACAGCTCTTCTTTTTCTTATTTTTTACAGGGGAGAGAGAGGCCACACATCAACAATATGCTCTGAAGCTGCCTTCATGCAGCTGCTCTGTTGGAGAATTATTTATCTCATGCTCTATTCCTGGGAGGATGCTGTTGACAGCATCTCATCTCACTGTCTGAGTACCACTGGCTTCCATTAGAGCCAGGAATTGCAATACAATGTCTTTGTGGGTGGTTCACCAGTTGCACTACATTTAAAAGCCTTGAAAGCAGAATAATACTGAGGCAAAGAAAGAAAACATTTATTGTTTATGAATGTGGTGTCACACAGGTCCTGTCAGAAAAGAACAGGGAGGTGATGTCTTGGTTTGAGGTCTCTGAAGTAATCCTGCCTCCCCTCCTATCTTTCCACAGGCAGCTGGACTTTGGAATTGTTCCCGTCAAGAACAATCAGCACATTCGTGTAAAAGCAATACATTTCAATTGCAAAAGACAGTCTAACATTCCACATGACAACTAGGTTTACATTTGTGATGTCCACTGTAATTCATATTGTTATAAAAATTTACAGAATAACATTTTTGTGTCTCAGTGCAAAAGATATATTCCAAAAGAATTTCAGAAAAGCCGTGCCCTTGACAAATGTCCCCCACACCTCCCCCCGATTTGTGACCCAACAGTAAAATAACTGGCCTGTTTGCAAGACCACAAATAAATAACCAACAGAAGCAGTTTTACAGTCACCGTCAGATAGCAGCAGTGTTTCAGCTTTGATTTTAAATACATATTCACAAACAACAGTGTTTCACTGTACACCCACAATTCATCAGGACAACTTTAACTATAGATAATAATAATTACAGTTGTATTGATAGTAGTTATTATGACAATAACAACAAAAAAGATCCAATGTGTCACATCTGCATTAAAGTATTTACATTGCTTTTTTTCAAGTTCTGTGGCTTAATTTCCCGTGTGTGAATTTCCCAAGTAAAAGAAGGCAATGAAGTGTCTCTAAGGTAAAAGGCTGACAGTGGGGAGTTTATCAGCTGGTGCAGATGCTATTAATGGAGATGATGGCTGGGTCCACCAGGCCCAGCTCTTCGTGCTCGTTCACACACAGCTGATAGCCACAGCCCCGCCTACGCTTCAGTGGGGTCACCTTGGCGTCAGGCTTGGCACGTGGCGGCAGGAGGAAGCCTACGCTCCCTGCAATCAGCATGTGCCAGATACTATGGATGTAGAAGTAGTTCTCCTCCGTCTCCACAAAGGCGTAGAGAGCTACGGCAGACGTAGCAATCATGGTGCCCGGGAAGAGGAAGAACACCCAGCGCTTCCAGGTGGGTGGGTAGCAACGTCGCCGACGGATGGTGCGCACCGTCTGACAGGCCAAGAAACACATAAAACATTGTTTTCATTTTCACCAGTTAGAGCAATTTCTAAAAGCTAAATATAATTTATCTGTATTCTATAGTTTATGCAGTATAATGCTTAGCTTTACAGGTCCCTTCATGATTACACTTTATGATTAACCACTAATCTACTGTATTTGACCTGTTTTACTGATAAAAAAGAAAGGAGTTGGACTGAAGTTAGAAAGAAAGAGAAATTTCCAGCAAAGAACTGCACAATGCAACAATACTGCAAACACAATATTGAGATAAATATGTAAAACTCAGTATTTATGCATTTGTTGAATTGCCTCTCATTTAGAATGACAAAGAACTGGAAGAAAACCTTTATGTCTGTATTTACCGTATGTTCTTTTAAGCAGAGAGCTGTCCTTCAGATATGTTCTTCATATGTTCATATACGTATGAGTAAGAGTGACATCAACAGCAGTTCTCTCTTACAAAATAATGCAACTAAACTTCAAAAGCAATTGGGTTTTCATTTTTTGATAATGTTCTAAGGGGATAAGTACTAAAGAAAAGTGAGTTTCAAGGAGATGATTGGGAAGGATGGTAGGTGTATAATTCACAGAATCTGCAGATCCGAGCTCTGCATGGTTGGACATAGGCAACAAAGCACTTTGGAAGACCATACAAATAATGGTTGTGTGTGCAGTGTTACTTTTCTATTAAGCCAGGTCATATTCTTTGTCTAACCTTAACCAAGAGCTGTGAGAGTCTGAACCTAACCATAAAAGGTTTGATAATACTGTTGTCACAAAACCTGATATTGTACTGAAAGATCAAATATTTTCGTGAAAAAGTTACATATAATTATATATGATAAATATATATGTTACATATAATTGCAGTTTAGTCATATAGGACTGTAACGTAGGAGACAGGATTGGTATTTCCAATACTAAAAATTGAAAACAGTGAATTTCTATAAATGTACTAAGATGGTTACGTGGTTACATATCAATTTCTATCGAGCAAACTATTATGTAACTAAGGGCCCATAAAAATTATTTTACAGCTTATTTGGTGTTAGAATTGATCTCAAAGGCCTTGTATTTAATGTTCTTACTTCTTTAATTTAATGTGCACATTTCATGTAGAAACAGGATATTGGAGTGGGACATCACACACTCAACAGTGGAGACCAATGGGATTACAGTGAGGGGGAAGCAGGCAGTTTACTTAGCTTGGAGAAACAGAAGGATGGTACTCTTTATAAATCTCCGTTGCTCACTGAAATTAGTATTTATGTCTACTGCTGCAGTCCATCATAGTTATCATAATATGATAGATGCTTTTTTTTTTAATTAATCAACAGTGATAGGCCAGTGACCACTTTAGCTATTTTGTTATGATCAAGTTTTGTTTGACAGTAACTGGTTTATTTGTTTAATGCAGAGAGTGTACTCCTTGTTTCTGTCGTAGTGGCAAAGAGAGACTTGGACATTTCATTTACTATCTTTCTAAACAGCCTTTAAAGAGTGCTTCATTATTTATTTGGTCTCTATTATGTATATTGCTTACATTAATTTTTTTTGCCCTAAACATTACCATGAAGACTCTCTACACTATCAAGGGAACTGTAAGCCATTCATGAATGACAAAAATAATTACATGTATTCTAGCAGGAAAATGGCTCTGATTGCATTATTATGTTGTGTATGTTTTAGATAAAATAATCTACTGCATGTGAAGCAGCATGAAGAGAAAACATGAAATGTGTTTTTATTTCGCAAATTCCTTTGGTACAGCATATTTACTAGTTAAGATAAACAATTCCATAACCTTTCTTTCAGCATAAGTCAGGGAACTCATTTAGTTTGGAGAATTAGGAATATTTGGCATTGACAGATTTGAACTCTTCTTCTCCCCTTCCTCTCACAGCTCATGACACCCCTGCAAAGCAGCAGACGCTCTGTGCCCTCCGCTTGACTGATCTAATTCGGTTGTGTCTGGGAACATTCAGATGCCAGGCTTTGCAGAAACATGACAAGTTGAAATGAAAAGGCTCTTGTAGAAAACGTGGATCGCTCAGACTCGGAGGTGGTGCACTGAGGAGACAATGCTGAGATGCAGGCATACCCTACTGAACAGCAGATAAATTATGAGGTGTCAAGTAATCAAAGCGTGAGTGCAGATTTATCTTTAAAAAACTAGAACATTAGGAAGAGATGCAAGTGAGTTTTCATTGGAAAACTTTATTTTTGTTGCTATAGCCAGATTGTTCCCCTCCTGCAGTCAATCTGACACTACCTATACCTTTCCGTAGATATTGCATTTTATATTAATGCTATTTTATATTAATGTTATATTAACTATTCGTAAATGAATTATAAATGTGTCCAAACCTAAAGAAAACCATCACAACATGACAGTGGTTTTATGTAAATCTTTGAATACACTTACGTTTAAATTATGCAGTAGCACCATGCATGAATTCTGAAGCGTCGTTGTTAATCTCAGAACAATTGAATCTCATATATAGTAAAATATACTGCCTCCTACCATACGCGTTAAAGCTGGAGAGTTTACATGATGGAATTAAATAGTACTTCATCTTCCAGAGTTTCTCCAGCTCACAGAAAGATAAAACTCAGCGCTCCAACTCCCACACTTTATTCAATGCAAAGCTTTCTCCAAGGAAGCCGCAAACCTTGTTTTCAAACTTATGTCAGAGGTTTGGTGTTAAAGGCTTTTTTTTTTCAACAACCTTGCCTGAAAGACTATTATTTTTTATCTTTTCAGTTCAGGGGGCACATTATGACTCGAAGAAGAGTCAGTGAAAGTACAAGCTGACTTATAATGGAACTACAACCCATGACTAATACCCACAGGCTGCAAAACTTTTAAAGACCCTTCCATGCTAATGTAAAATAGCTTGCATGGTCAGAAACCCACAGTTTTTAGCCATGCACATGTTCCAGTCATATGTTAGCTTAAATGACGGATTAAGTCCTTTTACATTTACTTGTGTGAGGAACAATAGAGAGACAGTGCAGACGTGTTTCATTAGCATGTTTGAACAAGCTTGTCTATGAATGTCGAACATCATATATCAAAGTAATTATATGTTAGCCAGAGTAAAACATATCGGAAGAAGATTCTTTAGCAGACAAAATGTTAAAACTCTGTCATACTATGTGCATAACATACATATAGGTAAAACTGACATTCAATGACTTCATTCAATTTCTTTATTTTTCCTATATTAGTTTTTATGTGCAGAAACCTTCTGGGTTGTGTTTGTGCAAATAAATGCAGAAGAAAGAATAGCACAATTCTCTTATATAGGTTGAAATTTGTACAATTTTGCAATCTTTATGTTTTCTGTATTTATTTGTTCTCTTGTGCTACTGCATCATGTGAACTGTTCCACAGTGCAGGAAACATAAATTCTTACCCATGCCACAGCCATGATGCCCAGAGCAAACAGACTGGGTCCAAGCAGATTCCACAGACCATGACGGTCCAGCTGCAAAGCCATGGAAAGGGACATCGCCCCAAGCAGATACAGCACCTTTACAAAAAAACACATGCATCAGTAATGGCACTCCACAAACACAGTCAACACAGCTACATCCCCTGCACATAACAGAATGAGTGTGTCGTCAAGATACAGCCTATACCAGCAATAAAGACTGGCTTTGGTTTGTCAAAATTGTAATGTTCTTCCCACACATGTGACAAAAATCTTGACAAAAGCTTTATGGTTATATCACAAAACGGTTAGCAATGATTGAAGGTTACTAAACCACTGGAAGATGATTTGCAGCTCCTGCAGAAAGACTATCATTTAGTTATTTTTTTCTGGCTTGCACCTGTGTCCTGTTTTTGGGGCTTGGAGAGTTCTACTTTTCGCTTGGGTTTGAATCCACTGATTAGCCGGATGCCTTTGTGTGTGGAATTTGCATGTTCTCCTCATTCCAGAGTTGGTTTCTTCTAGGTATTCCAGCTTGCTTCCTCAGTCCCAAAACACAGCTGGGTTAAATGTTGACTCTAAATTGCTCATACACTAGGTGTGAATAGACTCTGTATAGCAGCCTTCTTGAAAATTATAGAAAATATTTGTGATCCACTGTTGAGCACCACAAACAATTTTAAAGTTAGAGATGGTTGTTTTGCCTTTTCATAAGATAATAATGTCAGCCTTATGCTCTAATGTTAACTCCCACGAGTAGACCTAGCTTTCACGGATAGAGTTGAAAGCAAGTGTGTATTAAAAACATAGAACACTGGCGTCATGTAAAAAACACATCACTTTAATGTATCACTGTGAAAATAGTCAGTAGAAAAAAGTGTCCGTTGTGTTTAGCTGAAATCAAACTAGAATTTCAAAGAGAGTCACTATATAACTAAATGCTAACAGCTGGGACCCATTCTATAAATAATAATAAATATTTTTTATTTGTTGCCAACCTCACAATTTGACATAAAGCCACAGATAAAAGGAGAGGGAAACAATAAATAAGCAGTGCTACACATGCTCTTGTCCAACGTGCCTGGGGTCTGCATTCTTCTGCCTGGTAGGAAATGTGAGGATAAAAATTGAGGATTCTTAAGCAGGGAAAGGGATGACCCGCCTGCAGGAGAGCAGGACTAATTGGCACAGACCAAGGAGGAAAAGAGCAATGAGGTGCAGCCAGAGGACTGTGTGCAGCAACAATCATCAGTCATACTGCACTGCTGGATCATACAATAGCAGCCAAACATGCATGTATACATGCACTGTATATAGGCATTAATGCATGGCTGCTCAGAGGCAGTGGTTGCACTGTAATTCATCATTATCTGTCGTTGTGACAGACGAGCCTCTGGTAGGAAGTCTATTTTTATCTGCCACATATATTTTCATGCTTACCAATACAGACTTACACTTCAGCTGTGCATGTGCAGATTACAATATGTCCTATGGCAGTTCTACAAAAAACTGACTTAGAATGACATCAAGCAAATATGCTAAAAGTCAGTAAAAATTTTAAACAATTTGAGTGTAGCTGTCCATGCTTGGCCTGTGGCAGTGCTATGTGGTGGTAAGTTCAAAGGTCTGGTTATTAGTTTCCAGGGCTTTTAAACAATTCATTCACTAAATTTAATACATTGACCTCAAACTACAGTTTAAATTATAATTCTTTACTCAGATGTTCAAATTTTGTGTCTACTTCCAGCATTTTAGCTCTGATTGTTGAAGTTGTTGCCATCACTCACACAGGTAATTGTAACTTTGTAATTGCTAAAATCTGGTAAAGTGGCAACATCATTTAACTGAGCTTGACAGGGCAAAAACACAAGCAGTCACACATTCAGACAGGTTTAAAAAAACCCAGGGACTTATTTGAAAAAAACTAAACAGTTTTTCAGTGCAACACACATTTCAGATAGAGGTTCACTTTCAGTTTAACCTCAAAATAAATTGGTCATCTGGACCAAGATCCCAGCAATTTCTCTTGTGAAAGCAATGTTCAATTTAATCACAAATCCTCAGTAAAAAAAGGGCCAGAACTTTAAGAACAATACCCCAGTTGTTCTAAAATATAATTTCACTCTGCTCATAAGAAATGTATCTAGATGATTTGACGCATGTAGTTTTTCAATTAGAAAAAAAGAAAAATCTGACTCTGATGCAACAATGCAGAAGAGGTAACCTTCAGCAGGCTAGAGCTTATGTGAACCAGCAAAAATGTCACAAGCACACACATGTACAAACAGCATACAGTCCTTGTGAGGTCTTGGATAAAATACACCATATAATACATAAAATATACCATATACCAATAAACACACACACTCCCACCATCTTGTACACAAACAAATGCAGTTCCACTTGCAAGTCCTGACATGTGTGATTTGATTAGTGACTGCGTACTGCAGTGCTCAGCAAAATGAAAACTCTAGAGTACAGCAGATGTTCGTAAACTCTCCCTGCCTCCCACTACTCCACCTTCTCTCCCCCTCGCCCTTCTCTCTGTCTCATTTATGACACAGACACACACATTTACACATACAGCACACACACACACACTCTATCCCTGAGACTGCTTCATCTTGGTGTGCAGCCAGGGAGTGACCTGGGGAGAAGTGCACCTGTTAGTGTTTACTGTTATCCACCGCAATATGTCAACAACCAAAGAATTAAGCACAAGCGTCACTTATTCTAACACACTGATCTGTTAAATTATAGATAAAAACGAGGCACTCATTTATATCTCTCATACACGGCTCCTCTTCTCTGCTCTCTAATCCCTCTCTGCTTCAGGGCTTATCTCAAATTGTTGACCATTGACATGGAGCTTTCAGCTTAGATGCTGCCAGACGGCAACACATTGCGGTGGACATGCGTTATGATCAAAACATGTCTGGTTGAATCTATGCCCACATCTAAACTTCTGGCAAGCAAATCAGGTCTGGCGTTTCTCTTCTAGTGAACTGATGCTTCTCCGTTTATAAATACAGATGAGCCAGTCTGAATCTTTGTGAGTGTAGCTGAAGGTGGTGATATGGAAGCGGGGAAACCCAGAGGCGACATATGGTGTGGCAGATATGATGCTGAATCACTATCAGCTGATCAGAAAACACTACAGATGATAGCAGCATTCTACTGAAGCGTCTTCTACATTCAGATCAGATCTCTGGTTTTAAAGGTCAAATATCATTTGAAGTTCTACACTTTCATGTCTTAAACCATTTGCATGGTGTTGTTCACTCAACTTTCTATTAAAAATCAAAAACAGGTTTTATTAACCAGGGAACAAAATTATCATTCATTTTGCATATCAAGTCAAACTTCCAGTACAGTCTCACTAGGTTGAATTACAGTAGGTTTTTACCTGTTTGATGATAGACTTTAGCCTGGCCATCGCAATGACAGTGACCCACACTGACATGAGTGACCCGAGGAAGTCACAGAATTGTAGGACATCATACTCCATGATGCAGAAGACCACAATACCTGGCTGGTCGCATGCATGGTAAAACTGTAAGATAAAGGGACAGCGGTTAGACCAACAAACACATGTGAGACAGCTGATTCTCTCTTTGTATCTACAATAAAAATGAGTTTTCTCTAACAGTATTGTTTGTCTAGCTGAATGTAGAATGTCTCATGCTCTGGTTGTTGGTATAACCAAAATATTTCATAAAAAAAAGTCTTTATAGTTTGGTCTAAATCTTTTTAAGTGCATTTTTGCCGCCACACTTTTCTTTTTACTTTTACTTCTGATTTTTTATTTGTTAATGCATTGACTACTACTGCTACTACTACTTCTACTAGGAATATGCACTTCAATGTATTTGATTGGCTAATGCAGGATCTTGTTGCCATGTTGCAGCAGAATTTAAAGAACGTTAAGTCTGTTTTTTCAATTTTGAAAAACTTTCCTGTCTTGACACCCCCACAGAGCTGAAAGTCTGCTCCCAATCAGATACATGAGAGGTTTCTGCTTTTTCACACAGGGTCAAGTCAGTGTGAGCACAGCCTAACAAACATGCTGAGCGCATTGCTTTCCTTATTAGCAAACTTGCAAAGGCAAATTTTAAATATTTGAAAATGTTTGCTACTGTAGCTTGCTTTCTTTGTCTTTGCCTTTGTGCATTAAAAACACTGCTCCACAGCACAACTAGCAGGCAAAAACTCCACAGGACAGTTTTAAATTGCTGAGATAATCATGATCAGCCTTCTCTCTTCTGTGAGAGCAACTGACTGTGTTGCTCTTGTGTTTAATGAAAAAAACAGCAGCGACAGATGAAGCAGTAACATCTTTCCAATTATTTGTGTTTGTTTCACACCCACAAATATTTTCTAATTTAACCTGAGGGTAGATCATGCACCACTTTGTTTTTGTTTTTCACTCACAGTGGAGAAGAACATGGTGAAGATGTAGACTGAAGCCTCCAGCAGGTAGTGGCTTCGGATGGCAATAGCCACAGGTGGTACAAACATCAAGTTACTGAGACACAGCAGCAAAGTGGAGAGAAGCTGGAAACTATAGGAGTAGGCCTCTGAGTTATCTGTGCATCCCCAGCCATCCCAGCCTTAAAGACACACACACACACGCACACACACACAGTAATTATTGTAAGCAGTGTTGATAATAAAGTAAATTACTTCATATTCTAAGAGAGTACAAAGTTGTTGTGTTTTCAGGTTTTATAGGTTGGAAAAACTGTAGTTAAAGCTTCCTTAAACTCTTAATACGTTTTAGAATAGTCTCCTAAAATATTCAGGCTAAGAGGATAAAAAGAAACCACTGTAGATGAATCAATCTGTTTCAAATGCTCTGCTTTACAGTGTCTCTTAAAATGGATAAAATATTTATCTCTCAACAGTATGAATCGTTCATCAACCATTTCTATTAAACACACAGTTTCCCCTGTGAAGAATAATCAAAAACAGATATGCATGAAGTTGTTTATCCTGCACAATCGAGCCTCCTGGTGTGAACTCCCTACTATGTTAAAACACCACTGCTTTGCCACTTGAATTGGATCCTAATCAAGAGGTGGATTGGATAAGACAGTGTGAATTAAATATTTGTGAGCACTGCTGAACAGAGCCTTTGCAGTGTGAGACAGACCAAGGGCAAGTGCTGAATGCAAAATGCCTGCCAGGAAGGAGTCACACATATGAAGTATGACAATGAATTTAACTGCAGAGAAACCAGCTCTAAAAGAAGATCAAAGTCAGGATTAAAAAAGCCTCAGAGGACATGCTTTGTTTAGCTTAATAAGCTCATCTTTTATTGAAAAGATGAAAAGTTTTATTGTCTTATCAAAAAGACTTACATTAGAAGACTAATAGCAGGCCCCGTCATGACTCAATGGAGAGGACACATACAATTTAATCACTGTATTGTCAGTTTAGTGCTGGAAAGTGACCTGTGCCATCCCACCTTCCTCTCTTCTATTTTCTTGTCACTTTGAATGATGTATTTTCCAACAAATCAGACATTCTTTGCAGCAGCGATGACCCAGTTTCTTCATAAATGTTTCATCTTTCCTTGTCTTTTTCTTAAAAAAAAAGTCGTTCCAATTCCAGTTTGTGGTCATTATTTTTTAAATAAAATATATTGTTATTATATTTTTGTCATTCACGATTTAGCAAAATATAAATGCAATTTGAAAATAAAGTTGACAATAAAACAGAAATCAAAAGAAGACATAGATAGACCGTCTAATCTGAACTTAGCTCCTATTCCCATTGGGCACAAACTCTAATCAACACATCACAAGGAAAGCAAGAGGAAGCTCTCAGTGTGAGCCTGAAAAATACACCTGCAAAGCATAGTAATGAACGTGGTGTGTTTTTTTAAAGGAAATTGTTACCTGCTTTGCATTCACATGCAGCATAAAGGTAGTTGTTGGTTCGCAGAAGCTTGCACTGTCCATATGTCCCACAGTCATTGATGCATGGAGTCAGGTAAGAGCGCATATATACCTCAGCGGTGACGTTGGTGCACGCCTCAAATCTGGAAAGTTAGAGGCAGGTAGAATATTAGAAGAAGGCGATCATGAGGGAAATAACAGATGTGAGACTGGTCCTTTTTAACCAGTACAAAAGCAAACACCTTTTACCTTTAAAATAGATTTTAACTGACATTTTCTGCACTCAAGCTAGACTGTTGATACAATTGTATGGATTGTATCATTCTGTCCAGCGCGTGAAACATCTCAACCACTAGATTGATTACTACATTCATACCGTAGTAGATGCATATACTGTAGTTTCAGAAGGACAAAACCTGCTAACTCTGGGGATCCCCTGAACTTTCTTATGGTGTCACTATAAGTTTATTGGACAGACTGTCATTAATGTTGGTGCAGCATATTCATGCCCTCATCAGGATGAACTGTAATAACTCTTGTTACCCTTTCATCACTTTGGGTATATTAGTTTCCTCTGCTACACTGTGCGATCTCCAAAGTTATATGGCAATTACAAAAGTAATTTATCACAAATTATGTCTGTCTACAAGGAATGTAGAGTTGTATTCTGATAGATTAACCTTCATTATTTATCTTAATTAGCTACCCCACCTGGAATTTTTCAACTGTCTGCTCAGTTTTCGGCTTCTTTTGTCTCCTTTGTTTCTGGGAATGTACAGTAATTTAACAAAAGCTAAAACAAAAGAGTTCAGAATTCATGCGTGATTTAGTTTTGTTTTTTTATGCAGCTAACTAGCCTAGAAATTGTGTGACACTGCATGGGGCAAAAGAAAAATGTTGTATGTTTGTGCTTATCTTGTTGCTTTCCTAGTTGCGAGCTTCTACAATCAATCACAGAATGAAACTCCAGCTGGTAATACTGTAAATGTGTTTCTCTGCCTTTTGCCAGAATCTATTTTTTAATTGAGACAGCTGCTTGCTTCTTTATTTTTAAGTTATATCAATCGACTTAATTGTAGCTTTGAAGAGCACCTGCCATTCACGCTACTTCTTTTCTTTCCTAACAAGATCTGACTAATTTAGCATGAGTGGAAATCTAAAACACACGCACACAAGCTATGTGAATGTTTTTGACATTTTCATACCTCAGCATTGCTCTCTGTGTGTGAGGATGAGTCCACATCCCACACCATCTGTTATTATCTGTTATTCAAATTCAATTGGAACTCCCAAGTGGCGCAGGAAAAATCTGCTTAATTTCATTCTGTTCACATTTTCGTACCATTAAGTTTCGGCCAAACAGCTCAATCTGCTGAATGGCTAATACTTAAGAACTCACAAAAAACACTGCGTTAGACAACTTAATGGAAACATTTTCCCCACCTTCTTTTCCCAGCATTTCTCACAGTGACTTTAAATAACTTTCAGAGAAACAGTGTGTACTCACTACATTCATCTGTAGAATCAGCTGTCGGTAGAAAGAACAATAACTATTACAAGATATTTTCTACACAAGCAAGATAAGAGCTGCGCCCTTTACAAAAATCCCAATGTGTCTTGGGGCTACTATTCATTATGATATTTTTACCATATACTAAAGGTGGTGTCTCTGCCTTTTTTTCTAATAGATTTCTACCTGAATAATGGCACAAAGTTTAGTGAGTGCAAAAGACTTTTATTATTCATGTATTAAAAAGATGCAGCATTTTTTGGAGTAAGATTGATTGTAGCTGCCATGGAAATACCTGAAAAAAATGGCTTTTGTTAGAGAATGACATAAAAACTGCTAGAAAACAACCCACCAAATAAAATAGACACAGGAATTCATGGGACCCTGCTGCATATTTGAATAACTTACAAAAATTCTAATATGAAATGTGGATACATCTTTTGCTAGGAGTGCACTAGAGGCACATTTAGGAAGCCAATCTGAAATTAATCTGCTGTGTAACAGATGGTAGAGGACGTGGCTGAATGAGGGCGACTGAACCATTTAAGCAGCGAGCATGGCGTCTTCATTATCAATTTTACTAAATAAACTAGTCATTGTTATATGAAAATAAGTTTTTAAAAATATTGAATGTGCCTTACTGCAAACGTCTTCCTGTAACTGAGAGCACGTAGTGTTCACATAGGTTGCTGTTGGGCAATGGGCCTGAGCCAAAGAACTGATTATAAGACTGTCAGAAATTTAACAGCCACTGAACATGTTTTAGTGAATTTCCGCTTGTAAATGTCTTGAAGTCATTTAGGGTTGACTGCTCCAGAGCACACAATTAACACTTTTGATATTCAACATTTGGGAGATATACTTAATTGTTTTTCCTCCCAGAGGTAGATGAGAAAATAAACACCACTGTCATGTGTTGAAACTAAATATGAAACTACCACCAGTTACCCTGCCTCTGTCTAAAGGTAACAAAACCCATATATTGGCACCTCTAACAGTTTGTTGCTTTTATACTTCACTTCAGAAGCATTGTTACTGTCTTACCCATGATCAGTGGCACACAGAGAGCGCAGGCTGAGGTACCAGGTGCCTGTTTGTGGGTAAGGAATCCTCAGCTTGGTGATATTAGCCGAGGCGTTCACGGAGAGAAAAAACCCAGCCACCGATTCTGCAACAGAATAAAGCATGGACATAGCAGTGAAGCAGAGATTGAAACTGAAAGAGTTTTACACATATAGAAAATTCACTGCAAGCAAATGTTCTATGTTTTATGAAGAGAATTTAGATTATTACACTCAAAGATGTACATTAAAAAATTGCTGTTGAAATGGATGAAGTTATCGTAAAAGTTATAATCAATGTACAATTACTGTAAGGGCAACCAGAGTCTCATGAATTTTAGTTCAGTGCCTCATGAACTGAACTGAAGTTTCAGTCTTGTAGGTAAAACACTGTGCTTAAAGTGTCAGTTGAAGAAAGTAGCATAAGATCAAGTGGTTAGACTGAAAAATATTTTAATGTGTGTTTAAACAGTTAACTAACAGCGTTAGATGGTAGATAAGTGTTTTTGTTGTTCAAATGTAAAAATCTGAAAGAGGCTTATGCTTTCTCTATACAGCTTGTAATATGGTTATGGAGCAATACATCAGTTTGGGGTAAAAAAATATACAAATCTGCAATACCTGATTCACATTTCAGTGATGAGTTTTCCCGTAAGAAAAGAGGCATCCCATGGTTCAGACAGCCGAACACCGTGACATTAGCTCCTTTCAGCGTAGACTGCAAGAGTAAACACAACCAAACGTCAATCATCCAGCCAACCATCAGCCATCTGCTGCCATCAAGCTCGTGAGCTTACACAGTTCATGATTACCTCAGGTCTAATTTACCCTCAGAGGTGTAATAGTAAACTTTAAAACCAACAAATCAAGTGAAACTGCTCTGCCTCTGCCTGCCTGAGGCACCTAAATGAAAATGTTGGCAGTTTATCTCCTTAAAGCATCAATTATATATTAACACGCTCATGCATAAAAAAAAATACAGGAGAATTATTCAAGCGTTGGGAACTGCATATGCTTATACAAATTGATTCATTCTGCAGAGAGGTGATCAGAGGCCACTACAGTCCTCCATATTTGGTGTATCTGTAAATGAACAACAGGAGTACAAATAGCTGCCAGAAATAGTGGATGTGTTCATGGAGTGTCATTGTGCACTCAAGCACTAAAACTGACACTTCACAAGTTTTAAGATTCCCCCTAATTTATTCGCAGTGTCTCTGTCTTCGGGAATGAGGAGCACTGTAGGTGCAGCAGAGTGTTGAAATGCTTTCCCCGCTTTTGTGAAAAGTGTCCAACTAAATTACTAAACCTTGAAACTGACAGTCAAAAAAAAAAAAATGCAAGTTATTGCAGACAGAAACATCATAAAACAAGATGCAGCTCATTACATGTATTTGCTTTGTGTCCAGGGGGAAACAGACTTACAAGTGAGGATAACGTAAGGCAATTATTGCTTGTATAAATTGAATAAAAGATTTCTACTGCCCCCTTAGCACAATGAGCATAATGTGTATGCAGAGAGTTGGCAAAGTTGTTGATTAATGCAATGACTCAACAAACACTTTGCCAGGTGCTGAGGTTTCAAGCTTCCTAAATTTACCATCTGGCCTGTACTCTCCTGGTAGTAATACTCAATCATGATCACTGGTGTTTCCAAAGTTCCAAGATGAAGGATTAAGAAACACTCACGGATGTTACACTGATCCGACCTACCACACACATGGGATGCAAAGGGGTCAGAAAACCCTTGAAGCTAGCATTTTTATGAGCAGCTGTTACCAGCATTTCTGTAAAGAGGTCAATCAAAACAGGCATTTTTAAATCCATACTAGCAGCATGTATCAGCCTATGTTAGTCAGTCCACACTGAAATATTCTAACAATCGTTGTATAGATTGCTATTAAATAGCATAAAACCATGCTGGTTCCCAGCAACTGCCCTCGTGTTACTCGTTCAGTGCCACCAGTACATGTCTTAAATGGCATTTTGGACACACAGTAGCAATCGCTATGACCGCTTGTGTGTCAACTGCAGAGTCACAGTTGTTTTGGGGCTCATTGGCTTCACAGAGTTCACGCAGTAGTTTGAACTACCAGAAATTTAGTACACACATTCATGCTCCCAGACGATGAACTATACTGTCATTGTCTTTACTTTTTAATTATAGGGTCAAAAATTAATTGTCCAATACTTTTTTTTAACAAATATTTGAAAAACAAAAAACATTCTTGTTAACATAAGATGCCCTTTAGATTTAATGCTAATTGGCAAACACATTTATTTATAAAGCCTTAATTTTACAGCTCCCAGACTATCTTACATCACTTCATTAAAGTCTGTAACCACAATATATGATCCAATGAATATACTTAACCTTAGACATTCCATGTGTGTGCACTAACCTTGGAAGGAAAGCTTTTGGGCATGTATGCACCTTTTAGTTGGAATGATCTGCAAGCTACCATTAAGGTAGATAATTTGATTTATTTTGGCTTTATTGACAGATGTTTTATATTTTTCTGTTTGTGTAGATTTAGTGTTGTCTGTGGTTATTTCTTTGTTGTTTTATATGTGCTAATATATAGCATGCTAACACTGTAAACCAACGCAAAGAGTGTAGGCCCAGTATTTTAAGTACTTACAGTGCACTATTGCGTACGTTTGAGTTGTAGTTAACCTGTAAAATGCAGCTCAAGGGACACAAGCGTTATTGCTATGCATGCATAAGGAACGTTCTATACATGTTTCTGCCCTTTACTCCATAATGTGTCCATGCAAAAATTAAGCACAGAAATTCACATGCTATGGACATGTTAATGACAGGAGGAATAAGCTCCCAATATTGTTGCCCTTCCCCTTGGCCCAGACAAAGCTCATCTGAGGTCTTCTATGATTCAACCCTATTTGTGTTTTTAATGTGTGTGATTGTCCAGCCCAACACTTATTCATAAAAAATGGAGGAAATGATAATAATACCATCTTTATGATCAAAACCATAATTCATTGCATCTTCCAGCCCTGATAATAATAGACATATTGTGTTTTCTCTTCGAGTTAGTCAGTCCACACTGAAATTTTAGTTCTTGTGTTAGTGTGGTTCTATTCCTAGTAGTGGTTCTTTCCTTTTCTTTTGATCAGAGAGAAGCTGTTACAGGAAAAATGGTTTTCCTCTGGGAGTATTAAAATGTTTTGAATTTTCAGTCTTGGCACAGGGGAAAATGAAAAAATCGGAATTACTAAGGACATTAGGTATTTGTTTTGATTCGTCTGTAAATGTTAAAATAAAAAAATAAAATGACACACCTAAAACAACATTTCTAGGATCTTGCATCCTTTATCTTAGTTTCTTCTGAAAGGCAAACACACAGTTTATTAAAATAAAATATGTAGGTTGCACTGAATCAAATTCATGCGCATACAAACACAATAATACAAAAACACTTGTAATTCTAATGGACTTGCATTAAGATTCACACAGGTCTGCTCCTTGGCCTGTGCAGTTAAGGCACAGTAGAAGCAGTATTCAGAAAATGTTTTCAGAGTCATTGTACAGACACAACCCTAATATGCCACTGGTTAACACCTTGACAAATGATCCTTCGTTATGGTCCCACAAACATCCTGATTCATCAGGAAACATGAAATTAAGGAAGCAAGATGAAGATGATTATTTTGTGATATATTTGATCCTAATCAAATCTATCATCTGAACCATTCACATGCTGTAGAAACCAGGAAATTTGTTTGTTTCAAACTCCACGCCGCCTGTCTGCACGGACCTTAAATTAAGATTTTACTGATAACTTTGAAGACTCTATCTGACTTTCAGCTCCATCTTCCCCTCAAGCTGACTGCAGCATCCTTGCTGTCCAGGAATCAGTCATTGGAAAATGATTTATATTACTTCTTAAACCTTTCTGTTGTCAGGGCATTGTTGTTACCTATAGTATGTTAATTTCTTGTTGTGCTCATCTGTTTTTGTACCCATTTTAAATTCAGGTCTGGAGGTTTAATGTTAATTTTGTTTGGAGTTTTATTTATTGTTGTCACTTGTAAAACACTTTGTAACACTGTTGTAAACATTGCTACATTAATCACATTTAATGTTGTGATTTATATGCCGGATCCATTATGCAGCTGTTGGTTATGATTGTGGAATGTGAGTGGCAGGGAATAATTTAATCAGGAGCTCTATCTTTCAGCAACGCAGTGCTCAAGGTTATCAAATGAAGCAAAGTACTGCAGAAAGACTTATCTTAATAAATATCTTTTAAAAAGCATTACTAAAACATTGTCACAGATACTTTGATTCTGATCACAAAAGTGTTGTGGATATTAAAAAAGTTTTCCCTGTTTATGTCTACTGTATACTCATGTGCCTTTTACTTTGCTGAGTGTCACAGGAGTTTTGCTGATGATATGTGCCTGACAGGACACACAGCCAGCTGATTCAATTCTGGCATATGAACTAAATGCCAAATACTCCAGTGACCAACCTGAAGTGAATACAATATTGAGCATGTTTTGACATATTGGACATCTGAACGTATCAATGCGGTTCAGCTCTATTTGTCTTCAGTTCAATATTTTCCAATCAAATTACACACAAGTTCTTACAGGGAGCCCAAAAGTGACACAGATGCTCACCTGTTTTAATTCACTTTGTTTTATTGCTGCTCTGATGTAGTATTATTGGGATCTTAAGAAGCTTGGGTTTTTGTTCAGAAGTGACAAAGGAGACAAGTAAGGGAGATTTATTGTTTTATTAGACTGCACAAGTTTTCTCTAGATATACAAATAAACTGCCAACTGACTGTATGTATATGGAAATGTGTAACTGCTGTAAGTATTTAAATGTATATTCTTTGTATATGAATGCAAATTATTATTTTTTGGCAATTTATTTTTAATGTATCATTATGTTAATTTAATTTTCAAGTCACTTTTGGGGCCTCATAACCCATCCCAGGACCGTGTCTTCACTCAGGTTGTGTCTGTGAACAACAGCAACACATACTGGAACATAACTGGAAAAATGTATCTGAAGCAATAAAACCAATTCAATGCCAATAGAAGTAACACTGAAAATCAAATCCATATGCATTCCTTTCACACTCATTCACAGAGAGTGATGCGAGGCAGACAAGCAGCTCCGGCTTTTGTCTCCTAAAGCCCTGCAAATCTGCCACAGTCCCCCATTGGCAGCAGCTGACTGGAATCTGTGCCTCTGACAAGCAAGTGGCAGATCATCGCTGAGGGGGTACAAATCTGCCCATAGAATAATATAGCATGACAGTCTCTCTGAAGAATACATCTCACAGCTCATACAACAACGAGGTGTCATCAAAGCATACTGTCTCTGAGACATCTGCAGAATCCGCAGAGGATATATCAACCAACTTTAGAGACATGTGACTTGACTGGAGCTTGAAATGGATGGTCAGGGGCCGCTGTGGATGCAAGCATGAACGGGGAAGGAGAACAGACCAGATTTTGTCTATAAAAATTTACATTTTGGAAATATGCTTATCTGACAGGATTAGATGAAAAGATTGATTGATTAACAATTACTACTCTGTGAGTTCAGTAGAGAAAGATGTGCTTAGTGTAGCTTATTACTGAAAACGAAATGCTGCAAGCATGAAGAAACGGCATGGATTATAACATCAGTTAATCTGATATTAGTATAGAAGGTTGGAAAAATGGTTAAAAAATAAAGACGTTTAATATAATAGAAAATGAACGAAAGTGGCACATTTTCACATTTTAGAAAGTTGAATAAACCAGAGACCAGAACTGTGAAATAATCAATTAATTAACAAACTTTTTTGGGTCATGTATTATTTCGATGCATTTAGAGCTAGTGGAGTATGAACTGAAGCTCTTTTAATGAGTTTGTGAGCCTGGAAATAATGTGTGTAGGCATGTGAAGTTGCTCTTTTTACACTGGCTCTGCACACATTCCTAACCCTAACAAGACACATCATTTAAAAATTGCTAAACAGTAGCAGTTAAAACAGTCTCACCTAAAGATCTGTACAGTAGCTGTTTTAGAGATCTTGATAGTGAAGTGATGCTGATTCCAGAGTCACAAATGAACCTCCAAACTCAACTTTTATGACCTACAGTGTTAAATATGTTGGAAGGGTATATTTGTTGTGCCATCTATTTCCACCTGGTTCCATCTTTTGTGTCAAGCTATAGGTACTATAGGCAAAAGATGCCCTTGACCGATATTTTTTCTGAATGCAGAGAGATGAAAATGATATCGGGAAGACAGAGGAAAACACACATTTTCCAAAATGTCAGGATATTCCTTTGAACTGCACAATCAAAGATATCTGTTAGAGTTACCCTTCATCCTCTGCTTATTTCAGAAGTGGCTGGCATGCTTTCTATTACAAGTAAAATCTTTAAAAGTCCATCTGCCAGCCTGTAGCTCCAGTTTCTGGCTCCCTGCAGACTCCCAGTGCCACTGCAGGTGCATACCTAATGCTATACTATCTGAAGAACAGCTTAACAAACACATATCAGACCCTGCTTGGCTGATTTTTGTATTTTGTTTGCTCTCAATTAGAGACATATGTCACAAGCCCAAACACTGGCGCCTGTTTCATTGTGAACTTTTGCAGATCCCACAGCAAAGTCTACAGCCATATGAGCATCCATATTTAGCAGGCTAGCACAGCCAGACACTCTGTGAGCCCAAATATTCGCCCTTGCTAAATAGAAATTTTCCCTTCAACAACTAATTTTTTTTCTGGATGTATTTGCTGTATGAAAACTTTATGAAAACTATTAATACTGTCAGAGATGCTTCATGGTTTGGGGCATATCATGTTTCCAATATCGTTTGCTGAATTTGTGCATTTAATTTGTATTGTGTTATGAATTAAAAACAAACATAAGTACAGTAGTGTAATATGAGGAACTCACCATGTTGAGCTTTAGCTCCATGTTCAGGACTCCTCCGCTGTCTAACACTGGCATTAGATTAATGGCAAACACAGCAGCTCTGTCCGGTGGAATCGATATGTTTGGACCAAAGAAAACATAGAAGTGCACAGAAAAGGTGTCCAGCTCATTGCGCAGAGTCGGACGGATGGGCCAGCACTTGTTGATGTCGGCGGTGGGGGCGAGGTAAATGATGCTGTCCTCTGAGGTGTGCAAGTGACTGGTGTTCTGTGACAGGCTGGGCAGGGCTGCCATTGACAGTGTGTCAGACAGGGAGAAACCCATCGCTGTTCCAAAAGACTGAGGCATGTTCATGGAGGAGCTGGGCTGTGCTTGGTCCTTAGATAAATTGGGCCTGGAGCAATCTGTTTAGAAAAGAAAGATCAAATCCACTGTTAAAGTCAATTAAACTCTTGCCTGTGTGAGTTTAAAATTCTGATGAGTAGCTGCAGAATGTTTAAAAATGCACCCGGCATCATCTTGTGTAATGTTAAAATTCTTTAAAAGTCAATGAAATGCAGTCAATAACCAACCAGCCAAATCCTGGCAAACCTCAAACAAACATTAAATAACCTAGTCAGTTGTGACTTATTATGCATGCTAAGCAACCAGTTACTTTGCAAATGTTTGAAATCATCCCTTTCGGCTGACTTCCACAATGCAAACACCAAGGTTCAGCACTCTACATTCTTTTTAATGAGACAAATATTCACAGTAATTACACACAGTATGTTTTGACTCAGCATAAAGAAATTCAGTGCAAAATGGTCATTGATGGAAACTGGCAAGGCACCATAAAATACCACCAATCCTGATGGGAGAGGGATTTCAAAGGCTTTTCTAGCTCAGTCGTGTTTGCATAGTATTGTCTCTAAAAGGGTTTGAAGTATTCTGACGTCCGTTCAGGAAGCAGAAGCACTCCTAAAAATACCGAAATACCAAATACTGCATACTCAAGGCGAATGTAACTTTGGTACAAACAAGTAAAATCAGTGTAAATCACTATTGCACACATTTACGGTATACTGTATGAGCAGGGCTATGTCAACACACAGTTTCTTAACAATCATAATCCAAAAAATTGGCTTTGTTTGCTTTCATCAACACATAAACTCTCTTCAGTTCCCAATACTCCACTGAGAGGAGGACACCCACAGTGAAAATACTGTATTAACAACAAGAATAAATAATAAAGTGCAACCTAGTTTTACCACTGTCTGTCTTGCCAGCAGCAGTGATACCTGTAAATTGGAGTGATCTCAAATAAGGGCACATATTTCTGAGACACCTCATAACAACACTAACCAATAACAGCGTGAAAGCAGGAGAAGGTGAAGGCTCCAGATGGTATTTTTCCCTGAACCTGAGGTGTTCTTCAATTTAAATCCACAAAAGGTCAAGTAAGATCTGCCTGGCAGGAAGAGGGATAGACAGAGTGTGAATAATTAGTGTCTGTGTTGCTATGGTGACAAAGTGCACTGTACACTGTTGAACAGAGGGAGGTGTTTGCTTCATGGGAGTGGACTTCCCACTGATTTGTGAGCCATTCCTGTGGAGTGAGTATAAAGAATACCTCGGCTCGCCACAATCCCAAATCAGCATGTTGCACTTAAACGTGGTATCACTGGCCTCTTAGCAAACCCATATGAATCACCTCATTTGGGGCTCCGGTATTTTCTTGAATAAAGCTCTTAATGGTCTGGTTGTACATGGCCTCCCCTTTTCCTTTTCCAAACATGTCCAGAATTCAATTTCTGGGTCACGCACACAGTTACACCAAAGAATGAGTCACTTTTTCAAGCATGCCCATGCGGAGCCATAAGCCTTTTTATTTTGACTGTGTGTTTGAATAGTGGATATAATGTGTTTCACAAATCTACTTTGAGCTTTTGTTTGACGGGTTCTCAGGTTTCTAGAAAATCACAGAGCTGTGATCTTGAATTACAAGAGCAGCAGGGAGAAAAAGAATGAATCCTAAAAGATCATAGTGATAAACATTATCAGAACTTATTTGGAAATGATGAGAGAAAAAAGAAAACCTAACACATTACCTTATTACTTTATTAATTTTGTTTTAATTGGCAAAATTGGTAAAGCTTAAAGATTAAACCTGCCTGCAAACATCAAACAGTGATGCCAAAATATTGTGCTTTTATTTGAATAAACAGCAAATACAGTAATAATGCATAAATACCAGAGACGTTGTGTCACATTAATAACAAATTTCAGTAATAAACATAATCACACATGAAACACCAAAATATTATATTTCAAATATTTAACCAGTATTACTGTAGGTATAGCAACAGTAGCTCTAACTATATTAGGTTCCATGTTATTTACTGTGTGAACAGCTTAACTGAGTCAGTTTGCTTGTGCTACTCTCACACATTTTCACAGTTTTTTCTTTATACATGTGCACTTATATATATATGTGTGTATATATATGTATATGCATACATAAAAGAAAAGAAAAGAGATATGCAAACTGTTAATATCTAACCAATATTATTTGATTGTTGTTTTTTTTATTGTTTGTTTTCCTACGATAAATAAAGAATTATTGCAGCCTTTTAGAAAAATAAAAAATAAATGAATACACACACCTGTGACCTGCACTCCAATGCGGAAGTAGACGTCGGAGTTACTTAGATATCTCTCCACCAGGATGTAGTACCATTGTTCCCAGGCTGGTACAAGAGTTTCTAATTCACAAGGGTTCCACTCCCTGCAGTCAAGTGCACTTGAGTTATGCACCGGCGGCGCCCGAGCTCTTATCTTCAGAACCACAGGACAACTGTCACTACTCTTGTTCTTGGTGCTGCAGTTTACCAGCTGAACCTTTACCTTTGATATATAATTGGGGATGAACACTCTGCACACAAACAGATAAGCACACACAGCATGTTTTAGGCAAAAATAATACCAATGTGCCTAAAGCTGCTGTTCATCCAGGATACAGTAATGTAGAACAGTATTGTACATAAAACTTGTTTATTATGTTTAACAAAATGTAAAACATTCTCCATAGATAAAAAAACTACAATTCAGCTACTATTGTTTTAAGTATATAAAAGACTTTATATTAGGTATGTCGTTGGGGTAACATTATGCAGCACTTTTCACTTTTCAAAAGTGAAAATAATACTTGAAAAAAGTCTGATGATCTGCTTATAACACAGAGGTAAATTCTAGAATAGGAGAAGTTAGTAAAGGTGCTCAGACTATAAACGCAAACTGGAAAATTGGATCTTTTAAAAATGAAAATGCAAGACAGTCTATTAGAGAAGACCCCAGATAAATAAGAACAAGATGGTGGCTGGGGAGATAGAAGTTTGTTCTCTTCAACAGTCTATGATTAGGTCTAACTTTCGGTTTTTGGGAGACTTACTTATAAAGTGCTGATCTGTTATGGACAGGGATCATCTGGTCAATGAAGTATCCAGGATAAAGCACTGAAATCCCAATTAGCCTCTGGACAATGAGCTGAGGTTGGAAAAGATACTGGCATTCTTCAGACAAACCCTGCAAAGATAACACAGCAGTGGTTTAGATGTGCTTTAGTGGTTAACTCACCAATATTTCTTAAAAGCTAGTAAAGAGGAGATTAGATATAATTCAGACTGGCTGAAAATTCCTAATGGACTGTGTTCATAAAGCCTGTCAGCCTCCTGGATTAATATCACTTTGTCCTCCCTCTGACTGCCACACAGCGTAACATGCACCCGCTATTTCACTCATGTTGTTCTGAACCATTAATGCTTGACGTCCATTAAACTGTGAGACGAGCTGAGCAGACAGAATGACTTAGAGACAGGAGGTCATGCATTGATTCTACACATGATCTGTTGGAAAATTTGCTTTAAAAAAGACCATGGCGCTTTAGCACCTGATGCAAAGGGACAGGTGTGAATGCCAAATTAGGTCCTTTATTCCTGCCAACTAACCTCTCCTGCTCAAGCCACAATTACTGTGGCATGTCATTACTCCAGGAGCTGCTGGGGTGACCCTTTGATTTATTACAGGCATCAGTTGGACGTGTGTCTTCAAGACTGAGTTGTGTTTGAACTAAGGTTCATCGAGTATAGGTTTATGGAGATCAACATTTTTACAGTAAAACTGCAGGCAGCTTTGATGGTATTCAATACATTTCAATTAACATTTTTTTTTCCAAAAAAGATGTAAGGATTAATTCATCATCCCTAGAATGTCAGCCTCAGGAAGATAAACCCTCTAAAACTACATTTTGGTTATAGAGCACTAAAACTCCCCATTGAAACACCGACTAATAGCATTATTTTAGCTCCTTCAGTCAGAATGATCCACTGAGACTATACCATTTTAGGGAAATCTTTGGGGTGTACACTGACTTTCCAGTTTATTAGGTATACTTGTACAGTCTAATGCAATCCACTGCAATGGAGCTGCAATAAAACCAACCTTCAATGACCATTGAAGTTAATGTTGTTGCATTAAACTACATTATAGTTTATTCATATTCCCACTTCCCACACACATTAACGAGACAGAAATGAGCACTGCTCAATATAATTTAAAGTCACACAAAGGCAGGAATAATATCTCAGAGTTAAGTAGATTAAATTGTAAAGGTGTTCACACAGTAATACAGTATTTGGTGAGTAATACCGTGTGACATGAGAAATACATTTAATATCAGATTCTTTAGACGCTTTTTTGTCTTCTTGGACGTGACAGTGCTGAATGACCAATGTCCAGGATTTAATATAAGGCTAATAATTATGTACAGTGCTATGAAAAAGTATTTTCCTCCTTCCTGATTTTTTATTGTTTTGCATATTTGTCACATGGAAATGATTCAGATAATCTAACAAATTTTAATATTACACAAAGATAATCCATGTAAAGATACAAAATGCAGTTATTAAATGATGATTTCATTTGTTAAGGGGAAAAAAAGCTGTATACTGACAAATCACTATGTATTTTAATAGATTATATAACAGAAAGGTTTAGTCTTTTTTACTGTGTCACTACAGCCTCATACTAACCTCAGTCACTGTCACCCAGATAAGTTACATTTTGACTCTCTGATGAACACTCTGTTGAAATCACCATAAAGCATCTAGGAGCACTAAGATGCTGCATGTGCATGGATGAGTAAAAATTAAATATTCTGTTCTACTCATATCACTTCACATCAGTTTCCACATTTACATAAAGCTTTGTATATGTAATGACTTCAAATCAGTGTTGCCACCCAGTACATCATGCAACCAAGCATGCAATTGAAAAAGTGTCAACAACATTATCTCATGTTGCCTATTGCTTTCATAAAAGCATAATGAGGTTCAAAATTCAGTAACAAAATGAAAGAAAACCCTAGTTACTCTGAGGACAGACCAAATAATTCATGTTTCAAACACAAAACATGCAGCCTACTGTATCCTAAGTGCAATAACAGACAATCACAGCAAGTAAACTACAGATAATGTGTCTGACAGAAAATACAGCTCATCGTCGTCTCTTTGCTTATATGTTGTGTTAAATCCAGTATTATACCGAGCTTGTTATAAATGCTGTGTGTATTCTCTGTTCTGCTTGCAGTGCTTCCACCCATGTTTCTTGAAAATATCTTGGTTGCTAGAAAATTGCTTCAGAAAGCAGAATTTGTGAAAGGTATGCTATTTCCATCTATACAGCGTGTCAGAGAAATCTGGTCACATTTTAGCCACAGTGGCTTCTATTTCCAGGAGCCCCCACAGCAAATCAACTCTTTTGTACATCCAATGTTGATGGCAACTTTTGATGATATTTTTGATTGTTGTGCTGGTGCAGTTTGCCAGCCAGTGGAAATCACAAAGGAAGCACAACTGAACACCATGCCAGTGACAAATAAATTGCCTGAAATGGAAATCAGCAGGTGTTTATGTGGCAAAACAGGAGAATGATGATGAGATGAAGAAAACTCTCCAGCACTGTTCTGCTTCTTTAAACTCTGCAGCACAAGCTGGAATACTAATACCAGCGAATGCTTGCATCACGTTTATTTGATTTTTTTTTTCATGAAGAGGACTTAAGTAACCGTGAAGAACACGTTTTAGATGTAAATTGCATTTTAATTATGTTACATAACATGTTCATATAAATAAGCTTCCATATTACCAGTTTATATTAGTAAGGGATGTTTGACACAATAGAAGTTCAAGCTTTTAATTTACTGCTCTAAAATATATGGACAGCAGTGTTGGTCTACTGGTGAGCTGATCCAAAGCTTTGGCCCTGACTGACATATTAAAACTTACTGTAATGACTAGATTGAAGGACATATGTGGTTCTCAAGGGATGAATCACACTGATTATGATCTCTTGATCTTAATCTTCATCGTGCACCAGAAGGGCAAATTTTTCATCCAGTGAAATATCTCAACATCTATCAGATGTACAGAAATGTAAGATTCTTGCACAATGTATCCTGATCACTTTGTTGAATCATATTCTAACACCATCAGGCCAACATTTATCATTTTAATTGACAAAATGGTGCAAAATGCTAACTTTACCATTGTGCCTGCGTACATCCTCATAGAGGGCTGAGGACTCTTAAACAGTAAAAGCAACTATGGTTTAACAAACAACAAGCAATGGCAACAGAAACATGGTCTCTGTCGTGTTTGGTTTTATAAGTGGACATATGGGAGAAAAATACTTTTTACAACATGAAATCTCATAGGTCATAGCAAAAATAGCACAGGTGTAATCGTAATACTTAGCTGAATATGCTGGGACAGTGGCATGCCTTACTTAATTAGCCATAACCAAACTTTTTGTTCATTTGTGCTTATGCTGTTACGACAGGTCGAAATGTCTACTGTGAATGAACTACAGTGCAAAAACAACACAGCTGACTACAATGAAATACTATTCACAGGTTCAGACTCACCTTGACTGAGATTTTGCCTTCATCCTTGGGTAAATGTGCGGCTAGGAACCAGTCTCCGGGGAGTGGGCTGGTCACATTGAATGCTCCTGTTGTACGGTTTGGAAGAGTCCAGGTCAGAGTCACAGCAAAGGATCCCGGAACGACCGTATCCCGAGGGAAGCGGGTGTACAGGGGATTGATTACTGGCGGTGCCCCAGACCTGAAGTACCTATTAATCACAAAGCCGACATTCACTTCTTGTTAGGGCTAATGTTTTCATAAACAACACGGGCACCTGCAAAATGTGAAATTAATGTATAGGTACAGCAGACAGCATGAGCACAGATGGCATCTTCTATTTGAAATATGAAATAATCACATCCAGCATGTTATATATTTGCAATCAGCGTGTCAATCACAGCATCACAGGGACACAGAGCTACCTGAGAAACTGCCACAGACACTTCTTATCAATGTGATAATAATAGACAGGCGAAACGAAAACCTAGCAGAAGCAGCTCATTCATATGTGCAGGATGCTTGTAATAGCTGCCATTGCTCAGGTTTATAACCAGCTGCTATAACCTTTCCGCAAAATTATATGATGCATAACATTGTATGCACTGATGAAAAGCTTCTGCGGTTGTTTCTGCAAAGGAATAAAGGAAAGGCTTTAAGATAAACACTCCAGGAAAGGAGGATGTTGTGATAGAATCAGTGTCTTACACAGTCACATTGCGGTTTGGGCAGCTGTCTCCAAACGTGCCCCCTTGCTCCTTGAAGGTGATGAGGTTCCATACAGCCATCATGGTGTCGTCAGGCACATTGAAGTGGAATAGCTCCACACTGGCGAAGGAGTTGAAAGCATTCAGCTTACGAGGCGTACGGGTGAAGTATTCAGTCACAAAAAGGCAATCTGCAGAGTACAGAGGAAGAGGGAAAATCCCTAAATATTTTTGAAAATTTATATAACGTATTCTATTGTCTCAGTTTCAAAATTACAGTGAAGAGGACAAAGACCCTTCGGCAGTGCTATCAGTCGTGCTGAGGAATAGAGCTGCTTTGAGAAAAATGCTAACATCAGCATGCTAAATTGTTCATAGTGACACAATGGTATTAATGATATGTTAATGTTTATCATGTTTAGCTTGGTGTGTTAGCATGCTACAATGAGCAGAGAAGGCGCTAATGTGCTATTGTTAAGTAAGTATGTGTTATATATGTTTACTACAGCTTTGGGTAATTTATAATGTGAGCATGCTAAAATCTGCTGGTTATACATGAAGTACAGATGATATTAATGATGGAAATGCCATTAGTTTATCCAAACCAAAGTACTGGGCAGATTGGACAGATGCAAATGTGAACTAACTTCTCCTTGAACCCAGAAAACAGGTTGAGGGAAGCCAGATCATCTGAATATGTGATCACAGACTTTAACTCCCTCTGAAGCAGCTGAGGGAGCCAGACCTTTAATGTCTTCACTGCCAGTACAGTGTGTGCTGTGGATACGGACTCATTGTTGTACCACAACTGAGCGCGAGTTTTTGTTGCACGCCTCTGTCTTGAAGCACCAAAGACATCTTGTCGAATGGACATCAAACCTTAGAAAAACACGCTTCACATATAAATGTTTTATGAAAACAAAATAAAAAGGATATGAAAAGAATAATAGACATACTTTTATGGATAATGAAATCATTAAATTAGAGGGATTTACAATGTTAAATATTGCAAATTATTTAGATCAGTATTTAACCGAGCAAAACTAAAAACAATCGAGGTTTGACTAAAATATCACTTGACTGTCAGATGCACTTTGCACTATGCCAGCGTGTCTTAACTTGTCTTTTCCTTCTTTAACAAGCCAAAACAACAACAAACTGATACATTAAAACCCACAGGCATCAACAATGAAAGCTTCCAGTCTGATATGTTCTCTTGTGGCCACATTCAGCCATCAGGATCACAGCCTACAACCCACAGGGGCATCTGTCAATGTGTTGCTTGCCATAATTAGCAGCAACCTTCACCATGCGTCACCTAACTGAGCAGCACTCAGGAGACTAAATGCAAATGTTGACCTGATGACCTGATGATGGTACATAAGGAAAGGGGGATGAATAAAGGAATCAGAATTCATCCTCTGGAGCCATTAATGTGCCAAACCATGAGGTTTATGGTGGGAAATTAAAATTCTGATCTACTGCTGGTGCTAGATGATATGTCATACAAAAATGTACTAGAGTCTATCCTCAGGGAAACCACTGATATGTGTCCAATAGTTCCAGATTTGTTGTATGAACCAAAGTACTGCACCGATCAACTGAGACTCACTGCATTCCTAGCCATGCTGCTACCTTCACTAACAATGGCAATAATTAGGAGCAAATTAGTACAAATATGTTTTGTTTGTCAGCATTATATTTTTTGTAAACAGAATAAATGCAAAAAAACAACTCCTTGTCCACAATGACAAACATCTCCTTGAACCCAGAAAACAGGTTGAGAGGAGCTAGATCATCTAAATATGTGATCACAGACTTTAACTCCTTTCCAAAGCAGCTGACAGTGATGTATATATGCATGCCTCACTCGCATCCTGCATAATGTCAAATCCTTGGATTACATCCACCGAAGGCTCTGCATATAAAAGCAACAGAACAAGTGACAGGTGTAATCTGCCATACATGAGGCAGGCTGGCACAGAACACGGCCAGCAGGTGGGCTAAATCTGAGGGAAATTGTGTGCAAGTCGGTAAATTGCTGTACTAGAACATACTCTTGTATCTCCTGGATAACTATCATCAAAAATATGAACACAGAGTTAGTAGATAAAAAGAAGGCAGCTGCATTTAATGGGAACAATGTGGAGACACCTTGATATTTCACTGCAGATTGAGGCTTTCCATGTGTAGCACACTCCCTATGTATTTATATTTACACGTCCACCACTTCCACCATCTGTACCTGACATATCTGTGGTGGTGTAGTTCACATTTGTCTTTCTTTTTGGGGATAATTAAAATCCCTTGTAATTTGTACAAAAAAGTGCTAAATTTAACAATACTGTGCTGCTGATGCCAGTGCCACTAAAGCAGCATGAGCCCAATTCATTTAAGAGTTAGCGAGTCAGAAAGTGAGCTCACTGTACTAATGCTGTCATTTGCAGCTACATGTTTGTTTCTGCTTTTTGCCTTGAAGATGATGAGCAAAGAAAATAAAGTGACCCTGCACCGTGACAACGCTCTGAAATGTAGATGCGTGAAGGGAAAGTGCAGTGCGTCGTAGCACATCCCCCCACACTATTACCAGCCCTCAAAGTCCTCTCACTGGGTTTTACCTGTGGAGACAATCTTGAATACGAAAGTCACAGAATAAGGAGAAAGAAACTTGAAGAAATTAAGCGACCATGCTGTCAGGAGCTGGATATTAATCCTGTATAAAACATGTTTCTTTTATTTTTATCCCAGGCTTTCTCAGATCTGCTATCCGCATTATGTGCAAACATCCTTTACATCAAGGTTCTCCTTTGTCCTTGCGTTACAAGAATAGATGTGACTGAGTAGAAACTAGTCACACTGAAGTGTTATAACAGAATAGATGCAGTATGGCACTAACGTTGCTGGAAACCTAGCGAGTGCTCTGCTGTCTGATTAGAAAGAAAAGGAGAGAGTTTCTCTCAGCTACAGATCACAGCTAAGATCAATAAAACATAAAGACTTACTGTAACTAGTTGATTACTTATTGGTTGGACAGATGTTTGATAGGAAAAAGCCATTCATGTTGAACATCTGGAGACAAGACTGGTAGTATGTATGGTGATTACACAAATCAAAACACATCTAAATATCAGGATTAATTACCCACCACCACATTCATCAGGCAACATAAGCTCACACACAATGAATTCACCATTTATTACACCAAAAATAATCTTTATAACGCTCTATAAGTTAAAGTGGCTCCCAACCTGAGGATCTGGATCCTTCAATGCGGTTATAACATAATTATTTAGGTGAGAAAATCATATTTGCTTGTCATACTTTTCTCCAAGCTTGGCTTTTTATTTCTACGTTTACCTCTTAAGTGTATAAAAAAGATGATTGTAGAAGATAATTTCAGATATTTCAACAGATCTGTGTACAGATGTGGAAACAGTATAGATTTCACACATGAATCGTATATGAATCGTATACTGTCAACATTTCAAACATATCAGCATCTGGGATGACAAATTAAATACAATATGTGACTGAAAGATATTATTCAAAAATCTGAATAATAAACGTGCATGTCTACTTTTAGGTTACCTCCATGTAAAAAAAGATTCCACAAAGGACTTGCATTCAAAAACAGCACAGGCGTCACAGTGACAATCCAGCAGCCACACACTGCAAATACACTCACACTTGAAGGTGTAAACATGCCAAATGTCTAAATATGTTTGTTTACCAGCTAAATAAAGACATCTCATTTTAAGATTAAGAAATGGCAGCAGAGTGCTCGTAGGCTTTCTTACAGCATGGTTCTGATTTCACTAATCTCTTCAATGAGCGCCTCCCAACCACTGTTTTTCTCTGTTAGAGGCTTAATATAGACATAATCCTGCTTTTTGTCATCTCCACTACAGATTTATCCTTGAACGCTTAGCTGGATCGTCTTTAAACTTTATGTTTTGGAACAGCTACTAAATTCAACACTATAAAATTCCATATTATTTTGAAGGAAGTCTTTAAAAAAAGAGCTGTTAAAGAGGAAGCATCTGTAACAATCAGAGTTTAGGATTATTTCAAATTCAAAGACAAAATCACACACAGACAAAAAGATTACCGGACCATCAACTTCCAGCCTCACAGACTTTGATACCAGAGCTGTTGCAGCAATCAACATTCAAACATTAAACGTCACTTAAACTTAAACTGTCCTCTCAATAAGACCTTATCCTCACAGGTAAATTATTCTCCTTTCTATCGCGTGTGAGAATATGAAGCAGGGAAAAATGAAAGGAAAGTGAGGACGTGAGCTTTATGTCTTCAACCAAGTCGAAAGATTTAGCAAAACTGACAGAGCAAAACGGCAACAAGTCTGCCGGGGAACTGCAACATCCACAGACAGACCTTCAATGTCTTCACAGCCAGCACAGTGTGTGCTGTGGATATGGACTCATTGTTGTACCACAACTGAGAGCTGAAGCTTTTGTTTCACGCCTCTGTCTTGAAGCACCAAAGGCATCTCGTTGAATGGACATCAAACCTTAGAAAAACACTTTGCACATGTAAGATTTTTTTTATGAAAACAAAACAAAAAGGACATAAAAAGAATAACAAACGCACTTTTGGTCACCTTTTGATGATGAAATGACTGAAATGAAGGGATTTTAAATTGTAAATATCGCCACTTTGCCCCATAACATCTGTCCATTTTCAGTTCAGTATTCAAAATATAAAAACAATATAGTTTTTTCCCCTTAGATATTAGTGCCTGATGTATCTGGTCATATTTTACTCTATGTGTTAACTTGTCTTTTCCTTCTTTAACAAGCCAAAACAACGACAAACAGATATATTAAAACCCACAGGCAACAACAATGAAAGCTTCCAGTCTGATGTGTTCTCCTCTGGCCACATTCAGCCCTCAGGATCGCAGCCTACAACCCACAGGGGCATCTGTCAATGTGTTGCTTGCCATAATTAGCAGCAACCTTCACCATGCGTCACCTAACTGGAACCAGTTCGCGTTCACGAAAAAACCGTTTCGTTTGTGACCGAGACTAAACGCAGCGGCTGTGGATGTTCAGGGGACTGAACGCGAACCAGAAACGGGATGCGATGCTGCCGCTGCTTCCTCCTGTGGAGGATTTCAGCACCCGATAAAAAGGAACAGCTCCCGTGAACCAAAGCGACGCTGAACGGAACCACTCACCTCCCAGAGCGCAGAGAAAGGTGTAAACAAGCAAGAGGAGCCTCGCAGGGCTACATCCTGAGCCCGGACGCTCCAGTTGCCACATCGTTAAAAGCAAAATACCTAGTGAAGGGCTACAGCCCGGCTGCAGTTCTCAGTCGCTGTGCTGGTCTACATTTTTTCTTTTTCTTTTTTTTTTTTCTCAACGACCAGCTGTTTGTGCATGACGTAATTCAGACGACGACGGGACAGCGCCTCCTCTTTGGCTTTGATTTGACAACCTCAATATGTCGACTTGTTTCATTGGACATTCGGCCCTGTCAGTCCGGGGAAGGTGCACACGTCGATTGCACCACAGTGCTCGTCACTTCAGCGTCCGGGGCCACCACACTCCACACACACACACACACACACACACACAGAGCCAAGTGAGGAGGCTGCAGCTGCTCCCGGAGGCTGCAGCCTCTTCCCCCGGGACCCGGGACAGAAAGTTGGGGGGAGAACAAAGCATCTGACCTGATGTGATCCTGTACACTCAGATACATCTGTTTGATGAGAAATAGGACAGTTTATCCTGTTGAGTTAGGAGCTGCTTCTGCGCAGTGCTGGCTATTTCATTTGCACAAGTGCATTTGTGTTGACAAGAATTTCTTTAATTGTTGTTGTCACCTTGTCTAATTTCATATTAATTGCTCAAATATAATTTTGCACGGACAGCACATTTGCATTTCAATGCAATTTCTATTATTCTACTGCTCAAAAATCCCATCAAGGTGTATTTGGATTTCCATTCTTTCCCCACACACTAACGTACACTGCATTTCTTAAATGGGTTTTGACGCAACAAGAGGAGAGTATTTTCTTATGAAGAGTCCATAGAATATATAAAATATCAAATGATTCTTCATTGGCTTTATGGTCACCTTCATTCAGCGCTTGAGTCCAGTTTAAAAGGAAAGAGCGATATTGTGTTTCAGTAAGGTCAGAAAAGAAAAATTACATGTTGTAGTTAATATTCCAATGTAAACTGTTGTCAAAACTGTTTAAACCGGTTTAAAAAAATTACAAACAAGGCACATCTTTCCTTCTTACATGTTTCCATCAGATAATCCCACCAGGAACTGGACATCAACACCAACTCAAATTCTCAGCCATGATTATTTTTAGGATCAGCCTGTGACTTCAACATGAGTCACACTGTCCAAACAGATCCGTCAGACAGTGAATGAGCTTTTGAATCAGCTTGAGTATAATTTAGTTGACATAAATGAATCATTAAACTGAATTGTTAATGCTGAACTAAGAACACATGTCTAGGAGGTTAAGAAAGAAACATGGGCTGAAAATCACATTGAGGCAATTTGTAGCTGACATTAAATAGACCTAGTACACTACACACTGTTCTTCAGGTAAATTAGTTCACATTTAACTCACCCAATCAATCTAACGGAGTTTGTTGTATTTAGGCTGCAACTACTGAACGCTGAACTCATTCACCTAATCTCTGTAACAGTGGACGGTCATAGTGAGCTTCACAAAAGCCACTTTTGCTTTGCTCTTTGCACAGTAGGAATAAAGATAGGGATATTTTAATACATCGTTGATCTATAAAGGAGAAAATCTTCCTCCTCCCACATACTGTACACAGAGAGGTCAGAGATATGAGTCAGAGCAAGTGTCAACTCAAAAATAAAATTAATCTATTTAAAATAAAGGTAGTTTTACTGCTTTACAGAGTACCACAAGTATTTATTCCCATAACAGACATTTACAAATTTAATAGCCATAAGAATATTATGTAAAATAATCTTTGATGACAATATAAGTTAAAATTGTGGCGAATTCTGACTTTTAAGCACTATATTCCTGTTGCTTTCATGAGAGTATGAATACAGTCAAAAGTATGGACACCTATAACAATACTATGAAAAGATGCATCTTTAGCTGTTACCATCATTGCTAATGGGTTTTCTAATGATCAATTGTCCTTTAAAATAATAAACTTGCGTTAGCAAACATAACATGCAATTGGAAGACAGCACAGACGTTTCATTTGATTTGACTATAGGCCTCTATGTTTGTGTAAATAATCCTTGAAAAAACAGCTTTGTCATTTACAACATTAACAATGTCTACAATTTAATTATGATCTATTTCAATTGAGAAAAAACAATCTTATTTCATGTTCTATGTGTTTCTTACTGACTGGTGTTGTACTTATTGTGCCTATCTAATAATGATACTTGGCATACCGCTGGCAGCAGTCACAGTTTTCCCAGAGGCTGTAAAGATTGCCTGAACCCCTGGAAACTCATGACCCATGCATAGCAACCCATTGTGTCTGTCTAGCTTTATGTATTGCAATAATCAGCTCAGCCAGAAGATGTCTGATTGAAATGGCTATTCTCTAGCTGTATTCCCACTGACACTTTGAAAGTTGCAAAGGACTGATGCACTTTGGACTGAATGGATTTCTAATAAGTAGATTTTGGCTACTGCCTAACTTCACCTTTAAATCCAGTTTATGGTGTAGAAGGTGCTGCACTACCTTAATGCCAGAATATTCAATAACAGGTGGAAAACCTGCCATACATTATTTCCAAACTAAGAGATAACCTCACCTGGAGGTCAGCCATGAATAATTATTACTATAATTACAAACAGTCAGGTTCAGCAGCAAAGGTTAGATAACAGCAAGACATATGATGATCATTAATCATTTTTCAATTTAGCACTAAATTTCCCTGCTGTTTCTTTAGCTTTTACATACATTGAAAAGCATCAATGCAGACTGTTCATTAAATATCGACATCTTTAGCAAGTTTGCTTACTTCAATAAAAAATAACTTTTAGAAACTGGTTCATGCTGTTTTGTAATGCCTCCCACAGTGACATTTGGCAAAAGAAGATGAAAGCATTACCAGTGAACCAGCTTTAAAAATTGGTGGTAGGAGGTGGTGGAC
>OMLM01019988.1:19304-77901 GCA_900302695.1 Helostoma temminkii | reverse complement strand
AATGTACAAACTAGTAAAATCAAATCAAACAAATTTGTGAAATGAATAATGCAAATGAATATATAATGTGCATGTTATACGTCACATTAAATGCCTGCCACTGATACCGGGGTGCCAGTGTCCTTGTACCTGTGTGAAATGCAAGTGTCTTAAAGAGGGGGAAACCCTCTCGCTAATAATGTGGTGTGTCTGTATAAAAACATCTTAATGCTTTGTACAGTGCAGAGGAGAAGAAGACTTGCTATGTGCACTGTATCCTAACACTTCTGTAGAGTTTTTCCATCAACTTTTGTCACAAATGTAAAGAAAGAAGGAGCTTCAAGAGTGTCATTCCTCCCTGACCACAACCCTTTGATAATGTTCCATCCAAATGCATGCTCCCTGTTGTTCACACTGGTTTCACAAACTATCAGTCACTGGTGTGTGGATGATGGAAATCTGTTTAATCTTCTCATTGGTTAATATTGTGAATTATAAACCATAAATTAGATATAATTAAGTTTGGAGGAGTAACTTCAATAGTCACTGAATTAAATGGAACATTATCAACAGACCCTCTTGAAGCTCCTTCCATTATATATATCATCACTTATCTATTTTCTAAACTTACCATAGATTTCTATAGATTTATGACTTATTTATATAATAAACTTACCACAGATTTCTACAAAATTATGACTTACCTAAATCCTAAACTTACCATTGCTTTTAAAGATTTAAGTTATCCCTCCTTTTATCACTTATTACTTATCTATCGACCTTACATTTCGATAGCGTAGGGAGACTCATACCACCACTCGCGTACTGCAGCGATGAATGCAGGAGTCTGAGCGGGTGAGATCTCAGGAGGCACATGGAGCAAGGGCATGGAGTCCACGAACACAACATCCGCCTGAAAAGGGAGTCTCTGCTCTCTCCTCCGTCTCTGCTGTCTCCTCTGTCTTCTCCTCCTTGCCACAGGCTGTCAGAGAGATGGACATAAGAGACAAACCGATTGGACTAGTCATTTTTGTTGAGGGAGTCTGTGTAAGTCACTTGACCAACAGACCATTCATACTTGTAGAAACTGATATCTTCTTCAACTGGGGATTTCCTGTATTTTGTAAAATGATGTGACCTGATATTCGCAACCTCCACAAAAGACAGTTCACTGTGTGTATACATTTCAGCAGTGTTCACAGTAGATTATTCACCTGCCGCTCGGTGGCCTGCGGCCGTCTACGCTGTGTGCCAGAAGTGGATGGCTGGGGGCTGAAGCTCCTCCTTGACTGGTTAGAAGTCACCTGATGGCGGTGGTGGAAGGTCAAAATAATGGTTACATTTGATGTCTTTAAACCTGCTGCAGTAGCGTGTTTATGTTTGAAGTCCAACTCAATGGATCATCAAGCTAGAATGGTAATCTTATTTTGCTTGGTAATGATCATGATAGTTTTAAACATTCATGATGCCAGTTCACCTCCTGTCATCAGTCACAACAACAATGCAGATTCTTGGTTAATCTTATCTTAACCACACACATCAAGCAACAGTTCCTACAGGATTAACTAATCTAAACCATTCTTCCTCCCTCATGAGTAGGGTAAAACCTATTTAAATCTCAAAAAGCAAAGTGCATAGAATATACTGTACCTCCTCCTGATTCATCTCACTGATTAATGTTGACCTCAAAACTTGGACTCTCTGAAGGTCTAAATGCAATATGCAGTGTTTTTTTTTTAACTCAAACAGCATTTAAAATACCATTTTATTCAGTTATTTAGCTGTGTTACGGTTATTTTTTCAACTACTTTAGTTAAATTTCAGTTATTCACATTAAACAAATAGTGTTGTAGTTTAGTAATATTTAAATATGTAACTTAGAGTAACTTTATCATGAATACAGATAAGACATTAAAAAGCTTCAAATTGGTTTGACTTTTAAATAAAATTTGTCTTTGCATTGATATTTCATTTGTTTAAACTAAAATCTGAATGATGTATACAATGAAAGGATGTATTCGAACTACCATGTCCTCTCTTTAGCATTAGCACGATAGTGCTATTCAGCTTGCTTCATAGCTAACAAGCTAATTTGCTAAACATGGAATATGTATCAAATAAAAAAATTGAAAAATCGAAAAGCGTAAATAAATTCTGTGTATGAATTAGAAAGCTTCAAAACAGTTTGAGTTTTTTAAATTATTTAAATCGTGCTGCAATTGTTTAAGTTAAATCAATATATACACTAAATGGATAAATTTGAACTTTCATGTTCCGTTAGCATTAGCATACTAGTATTAGCATTTTAGGTAGCTGGTTAGCTAACAAGCTAATTCTAAAAAATTATCAAATACAAAATGTAAAAATATAAAAGAGTAAGTAAAGTTTGGATATGAAATAAAAAGGCTTAAACTGTTTGAGTTTTAAAGAAATTTCTTTGCACGATAACTTCGTTTATATACATTAAATGAACAAATTCTAAATGTCATGTTCTGTGGTTAGCATTAGCGTGCTATTATCATTAGGCTAGTTTGCTAGCTAACAAGCTAATTTCCAAACTATTTTCCATACTATTCCAAAATATGTATAAATAAAACATGTAACAATCCTATTTTTTTTATTTTGTTTACTATTTTGGATTACTATTTTTAAAAAAAAAATAATAAAAATAATAATTTTATGCACAAACGAAACTAAAAACACAAAAAAAACTATTTGTCAAATGTATCTTAAAATTTTTATAAAAAAATAAAATTAGACCGATTAACCATTATCAATTGTTATTAATTGATAATGAATTATTTGTTTAATAAATAATTTTTATCAAGTTTTATTGTCATTGTAAATTTGGATGGTACAGAAGAAAACACTATGGAAAACAATAATAATATTAAGTCAGTGCAGACTGATAGAAAAGCAGCACAAATCAATATAAAACACAGCACCAGTTTGAATTGAACATTCAAATCTTATGTTTGTGTGAGTGTGTGTGTGCGTGCAGGGAGGGGTGCTCTGTGCTCTTAATTAATAATTTTAGGTAATAATTAATGAATAGAAACATAAAGGGATCAGTGCTGCACAGTAGATGACAAGGACAGCTTGACATGTCGAACCACCGACCCTGGGGTTCATGGACAACTGCTGTACCAGCCGAGTTTATGCAAAAGTTAAATCCAGATGCAGGGTACACAAGCTGGACCTATCAAATATGTATGTAACATGAACATGGCTTTCATAAGTATGAAGATGGATCAATTAACACAAGTACTGAGGTCTTTGTATAAATGCTCTATAGTAATGAGTCATGTCAATTACTGAACAGCCTGTGCCTCCAGTGATCTGATACATTACATTAATTAAAAAGCAAACACATAATGAAGAATGTGTGAAATGACTGAAAATAGTTTGCAAGGCAGGACAGGATACAACAGGTTAGTGCTTTTTAATATGTGTCATCTGTGCTTGATTTGCTCTTATTTAAATGTTCTGGTTTTGTAATTTTATTGTCTACATCTTTATTATGCTGTTTTATTTTTTCCTCATTATGTGTTTTATTTCTTATGCTGTTTCTTTCCCTCAAATTAGCTTCTTTCTGCCACATGCTAAAACTTTCCCATTTCCCATTAGCTATTCCCAAAGCTGCTCTTTAGCTTCCTGCCTTAGTTGTAGTAAAGCCATTCAATAAGACTGCTAGTTTCTGGAAATCCCAATTTGACGCACTGCCGAAGCTCATCGGTGACGAAAATGAAGATATTTCAATCTAATTTTCAAATGTGTTATTCACTATGTTCAGGTTTAAAACTATATATCCAAATGTATTTTCAGTGTTGCCAATTCTCTGATTCATCTCGAACAATTTTCACTTTAACATTTTTTATCTTCTATATCAAAATTGATCAGACTTTATCTACATTTAACTTTGATGTGAGAATTGAGACGTTTACCTTTGACATAAGAATTCATCAAAGAGTTTATCAAAGTCTGACAAACTCATACACCGGTGATGAATATTATCAACTCTGCGTCTTGTGTAGTTGTGCTTTTTTTGGACAATTCCATAGTATTGTCCATTTGCACAAGTAGTAGATTCTTTTGTTGTTGTAACTTTAATGTTACTTGGCTTTTTGTTCTACTTGTATGTGAAAACTTTTATATCTAGAATGGGTTAGCTCGTTTTATGTTACCCCCCTTCACCCCCAGACGAAAAGGGGAAGGTAACAGGGTTGTTCCGTCCTGCTGGAAAGTGAACCCCCGGCCCACTCTAAAGTCTTTTGCGGCCTCTAACAGAAGAGAAATCAGAGTCAGGTGTTTCAGTAGGTCTACAGTCAGCGTGATTTGGTCTTGTTTTGTTGCTCCTGGACCAGGACAGCATGCCATCATTGATGGAGATATGCATTATGAGTTGTACAAGGAAATACTACAGGAAAAACTGAAGGTAACCATCAGTGAACTGAAGCTCACACAGAAAGTGGTTCATGCAGCATTTTCTCCTCCTTCAAAACACCCTGTGTGGGTACTTGTTCAGATACATTACATAACACCCCCTGCTCAGGATGAGTGTTACATGCTGTCTTAGGGAAGCGTTGAAGGTAGTATTAATTGAAATAGCTTTTACTTCGATCCTGCTGTGTTTTTAAACTATGCATGCTTTTTGATTTTACATTATTATATACAAAGCACTCCAAGATGTACCATCTCTGGCTTCAGTTTTTTTATCTTAGTGTTCTCATTTAGACTTGGGAGAGTTGTGGCCCAGATTTGACATGGATTGGACCATTTGACTCAGCTAGTGTGGACTTGGACAGTTCATGCAAAGAAGCCAACCAGTATCTCTGACTGGGGAATGGAATAAACACCCAAAGTCGATGTTTGGGGCTGATGAACAGGAAACATTTAGTTAAAGTTATTCCTGCAAAATGGAATCACAGCAATTACTGAAGGCTCAGATTCACTTACTTTTACTGCAAATAAAAATGTAAGATATAATCATTTCCCACAATAAGATAACACTTCAATGATTACCAAGAGGGAAATGCACTTGTTACAGCAATGCTAGCAGGGAGAACTACAACGTGTAATAAAAAAGAACAGGCACTATGTGAGATATACAGTAACATTATTGGATATTAAAGAAAATGTATTTGTTAAGTATAAAAATTAAAATTATTAAGAATAAAATTTTTATAGTACAGATGTGACATTGCAGCTGGAGCTTCCACAAACTCTAAACTGTTTCCTGTCAGTTAGTATTTTACAATAAGAGTCACATGTAAATGGTCTTTGTTAAGAAAATTCTAATTCTATGTGTCACAGTCAAAACGTGAAAGGGTTAATGAACACAGGCACGTGTATCTACTTGCACAGAGGTGGGACAACACTGCGGTAGGAAGTAGGAAGAAGGAATGAACATTGCTTAACTGTACAGAGTGAAGAGAGGTTGTTGTGGAAAGAACGTTGCTCGCAATCCAGCCCAGGTAGGTAGTTGATGCCTAAAACCTGCTTTTAATGTTAAATATTATGTAGTTCAGTACTTTCTAACATAGTTATGATTGTGTTGTGGTAGATATACAGAATGTCTTCACTTGGCAGCTTCCTGTCTGAAGATCAGTTGCTGTGTTCCATCTGTCTGGATGTGTTCACTGATCCAGTCACCATACCATGTGGACACAACTTCTGCAAGAACTGCATCACAAAACACTGGAACATCAATGTTCAAAGCAAGTGTCCCATTTGTAATGACGTCTTTGAAAGGAGGCCCGGGCTGCGTGTGAACACATTCATATCTGAGTTAGCTGCTCAGTTCAAACAGTCAGCTGCAAAGAAAGACAGCAGCTGCCCTCTGAAAAAACATGGAAACGCAGGAGACGTTCTCTGTGATGTCTGCTCTGACCCCAAACTGAAGGCCGTGAGGTCCTGTCTGGTGTGCCTTACCTCCTACTGCAAGTCTCATCTGGAGCTTCATCAGAAAATTACTGGCCTCACAAGACATAAGCTGATTGATCCTGTGGAGAATCTGGAAGCCAGGATGTGTAAAAACCATGACAGACCTCTGGAGTTGTTCTGCAAGACTGACCAGGTATGTGTATGTCTCGTCTGCACTGAGTCTCACCACAAGCTTCATCAAATTGCTTCTCTCATGGAAGAATATCAAAAAAAGAAGGCAAAGCTGGGAGAGATGGAGGCTGAAATTCAGTTGATGATCCAGGAGCGACGACTAAGGATACAGGAGCTCAAACATTCAGTGGAACTCAGCAAGGAAGATGCAGACAGAGAGACAGCAGACAGTGTGCAGGTCTTCACTGCTGTGATCCAGTCTGTAGAGAAAGGTCTGGCTCAGCTCACTGAAATGATTCAAGAGAAGCAGAAAAGAACAGAGAAACAGGCTGAAGGCTTCATCAGAGAGCTGGAAGAGGAAATCTCTGAGCTGATGAAGCAAAGCACTGAGGTGGAGCAGCTCTCACGTACTGAAGACCACCTCCAGCTCATCCAGGGCTTCTCATCCATGAACTGTTCTCCACCCGCCAAGGACTGGACGGAGGTCAGCGTTCACACATCACACTGGGGGAGTGTAAGGAGAGCTGTGGATCAGCTGGAGGAGACACTCTGTAAACAGATGACAAGGTTGTGCGCCAGCATTGAGCTGAAACGGATCCAGCAGTATGCAGTCGATGTCACGCTTGATCCTGACACTGCAAGTGCTTACCTCATCCTATCTGATGATAGGAAACAAGTTAAATGCAGTGAAAGCCCGATTAATGTCCCAGACAACCCTCACAGATTTTCTGTTTGTAACGGTGTTCTAGGAAAGCAGAGCTTCTCTTCAGGAAGATTTTACTACGAGGTTCAGGTCAGAGGAAAAACTGAATGGGATTTGGGAATAGCCAGAGAGTCAGTCGGCAGGAAGGGAAAAATCAGGTTGTCCCCGAAAAATGGCTTCTGGACTGTATGGCTAAGAAATGGAGATGAGTACAAAGCTCTTGCAGGTCCCGGGGTCCTCCTCTCTCTGACATCAAAGCCTCAGAAGTTGGGAGTGTTTGTGGATTATGAGGAAGGACTGATCTCCTTTTATGACATAGATGCCACAGCTCTCATCTACTCCTTTACTAACTGCAACTTCACAGAGAAACTCTACCCATACTTCAGTCCTTGTAGTCACTTGGGTGGAATAAATGCTACGCCCCTGATCCTCCTGCCCCTGCGCCACACAAATTAACCTTTTGATATCCTCTTCAGATATTCATTATAAGTCATACGAAGACTTTTTGACTTTGTTATTGAACACCAACCATGAAATGCTGTCTACAAACAAAGACTTTTTTTATTACCATCATGCTCAGTAATCAGTAAATTTCCCAGGATGCTACAGGATACAGGGTAGGATACTATTGTGTATTTCCATCCAGTTCATAGGTTTTGGATTGATGTTTTCCAGAAAATGTGTAGCAAAAACATACTAACAACTAAGTATTGTATTTCAGTACAAAGTACTCCATTACATTTATTTTAAAGTGTTAGTTCCTAGTTACTTTTAGCAGGTTTAAAATGAACTAATAAAGTGCTGATGTATTATTCATGGATTCACTTCCTGTCACTACATAATAATAATAATATCAGCCCCATCTTTATCTAACTAATCTGGACCAGACTTTTACATTTACACTGTCAAATGCAGTAAACTAAACATTGTTCAAGTACACTGTCTTCTCAGTGGAGTACTTTTAGTACTCCACTTTAGTACTTTTAGTACACATTTTGCTTGGACAGTCCACTGGACTGGGTTCATCCTCAGAGATTTCAGACATCCACAAGGAACTTAGGACACAACAACTACTACTTCTCACTATAAGTTCAGATAGTGCAGGCATCCGACAGGGACACATCCTGGACTTGTGTCTTTAGGAGTCTCCACACATCCAACCTGGACTAGGATCAGTCAGTGACTGCAACATTTGGCTGGAGCATTAACTGGCTTTCTATTTCCTTTTGTTGTGTCTTTCAAAATAAAAGCTACCAACATAAAGACCAAAGCATTTTATAACCTAGACTGTAGGACTTATTTTGTGAGTAATATAACTCCATTGAATATATGTTACCAAATACATAGACACATGTCTGTTGAAAGAACCTTTGATATCTCAGCATAAGTCACTTCAACATAATTCAAATGAGAATACTTTTTGACTGATACAGATCTGGAGGACATTAGCTGTTGCCAACTTGATGGAGATAGTGTACAGCTGTGCCACTTCATGCTGCTTATCCTCTTTTTACAGTATTTTGCAAAAGTTGTGATTATTTATGTGGAGCAGATGGTCAAAGTGTTCTGAAAGTCTGTTGGTTTTCCTGTTCGCTTTTTTCCCCCAGTTTGTTTTCTCTCCTTGATTTTACATGGTTTAGAGGATTTACAGTGAAAACGCAGAAAACACAACACAGATCAGACACATTTGAATCTGTCATAGGTGGTGAAGAGTCAGAGATTAGCATATGTACGAAGCAATACGTAGGACTTTGGAGCTCCAAAACTTAAAAAAGAAATTTTATTACTATTATTATATATATTATTATTATTAGGGTCTATATGCAAAAAGTTCATACCCCATCTGTTTTATATCATGTGAAATAAATGTTGATGTTCTTAAAATGTGCTTTTACCTGTTTTTTTTTTGTGCGCTTTATTCACACACGCACTTTCAGTTCCCACAGTGCCTGCACCGGTACATTAAAAAAACAAGAGATGGAGAAAGAACACATCCATAATCAGTCTGTTCTGTTGCTGTACACTTAAAATCTGTGAACCATGCTTCCCAAATAAACCAGTTAGGGGAGAAATCAGACACCTCTTCTGTTGCATGTATAGGCAGATTTCCAGTAATCAGGTTACTCAACTCTCATGTAAACTTGTTCCCCCATTACCAGAGAAAGCCATCTTCCTTGAGTTGTCGGATTTCTCAACTGCATGTAAACGCTGTCAGATTACACACTTCTGGCCCTTCTGTCCAACTCACTGGCATTTTGGTCACTGATATTGTAATGTCCCTCAGTTGTTCTTCTCATATACACAAAACCCAATGTAATCCAACTGAGCTGACATTGTAGACATGGCTATTGAATGTCCCTAAAATGTGTTGAATCCTTTGATGCTGTAAAGATCTATTATTTCTCCAACTGCAGGCACAGACCATAAAGGGATCACACTTGATCATCAGGGAGTCCCCACATAGGAGGTCCCAAAAATCAATAGAGCAATTATCTCACTGGCAAAAATCAGTTTCTTCTGTAACAGACATTGGCATTGCTGTCACTGATATTGTCAAGTCCCTAAACAGGTCCCACTTCACCTTGAGAGTGACACGGAGTTAAACAAAATGCTGCCTTTCCATTGATGCAGTGTGACATCTGCATTGTTTAGCAGATGAAGAAGAATGGCTGATGTCATCAGCCTAAGATCGTTTGCTTATGAGTCTGAATGCAAAGGTCCATATCTCATTAAGAAGACTGTTTGGGTAACGCAAAGTAGCTTCCAGTAGTCCAGTCTTGAAGTAACAAATGCATGGATTAGTTTCTCAGCATCACTTTAAGAGTGGATGCTCCAAATTTTAGCAATATTCCTCAGGTGGGAAAAGGCAGCTCTTTTGCGAAGTAGTTGTGTCCGAGTGCTCAAGGCCATGGCCTTGAAATCCATTGGGATTTCTATTTCCCCACACAGGTTTGAATCCTGCCAACTATGGAAGTCTGAAGCGTATCCTTCCTTGTTTATTATTGAGGTTACAGAGGGTGATGGAGTTTTACTGGAGTGCAATATATTGTGTTCTGTGTTGCCCACCCGATTTACAAAAAGGGGTCCAAAACATTACAAACTTTACAAACATTGCCACACCTCCTAATATAACATACTCCAGTTTGCTAATAGGACAATGGCTCCAGTATGAGTAGACATACGCTGCGGGCTAACCCTCCCTAACCCAAACACTGTGAAAGTGTGCTCCACAAGGTTCAGCCACTAGAGATCAGCAGTGCCCAGTTTTCCAGTGATTCTACAGGTTCCTTATCAGGAACCTTGGTACAACCATGGACCAATATGTTAGTGCAAGTGGGTGTGACATTATTTTCTTGCTTCCAGGAAAACTGCATGAAGATCATTCCACTGTCTGAACCACTGTCTAAATCTGTATTTGTGTTTCTATCTGTTTCTCATTGGCTGGTCAGAAGTCATCTGATAGCCAGAGGTGGAATGTAAAAATTTGATGTCTGCTGCAGTAGCATGTAATAAATTTATGTTTGAAGTCCAACTCAATGGATCATCAAGCTAGAATGGTAATCTAATATTACTGGGTAATGGTCATGATAGTATTAAATCCGAGCACAGCAAAGATGTAAAAAAAAATAATGCTGAGTTCCTATGTTGATCTTAATCTTCTGATCTAATCTAACTCTGCACACCAAGCCCCAATTTCTACAGGGTACAGCAGTATACTGTGTTTCAAACAGCATTTAGAACACCATCAATTTATTCAGTTTATTTTATTCATTAGCTGTGTTACAGGTAATGAGTTAGTTCAGTTAAATTCCAGGTATTCACATTAAATAATAATTTTTTAGTTAGTTAAATGTGTAACTTAGAGTAACTTTAAGATGAGTCCAGATAAGAAATGAAAAAGCTTTAAATGAGTTTGACTTTTAAAATCTATTTAGTCTTTGTGTCATATTTTGAATTGTAAAAAAATTATGTATTTATCTAGCTTGGTAGTTAGCTAACCTCCTGAAGGTCATTGTGGTGCAACACCCATGTCAAGACCTGACATATATATAAAATTAGTATGGAACAATCAAGTTCTTACATTCATCATAACATATTGTGTGTTTTTTTATACACTGCTCAAAAAAGTAAAGGGAACACATAATCATTCCAATGTAAGTCCAAGTCCATCACACTTCTGGGATATCAACCTGTCCAGCTAGGAAGCAACACTGATTGTGAATCAATTTCACCTGCTGTTGTGCAAATGGAACAGACAATAGGTGGAAATTAGAGGCAATTTGCAAGACAACCCCTATAAAGGAATGGTTCTACAGGTGGTCGCCACAGACCATTTCCCTGTCCTCATCCTTTCTGGTAGATTTTTGGTCATGTTTGCATTTTGCCAGTGCCCTCACCACTAGAAGTAGTATGAGGTGGTGTCTACAACTCACAGAAGTTGCTCAGGTAGTGCAGCTCATCCAGGATGGCACATCAATGCGCACTGTGGCAAGAAGGTTTGCTGTGTCTCCCAGCGCTGTGTCAAGAGCATGGAGGAGATACCAGGAGACAGGCCTGTACATCAGGAGATGTGGAGGGGGCCGTAGGAGGACAACAACCCAGCAGCAGGACCGCTATCTGCTCCTTTGTGCAAGGAGGAACAGGAGGAGCACTGCCAAAGCCCTACAAAATGACCTCCAGCAGGCAACTAATGTGCATGTTTCTGCTCAAACTGTCAGAAACAGACTCCATGAGAGTGGTATGAGGACCTGATGTCAACAAGTGGGGCCTGTGCTCACAGCCCAACACCGTGCAGGCCAATATTTATTTTTTATTCTTATTTTAATTAGAGTTCTTTATAATTCTGTATAGTCTGGAGTTTTGGCGCAATTGCATTTCACTACTGTTACTACATCACCAATGTATGTGACAAAACACCAGAATTGGCAGATTCGCCATTGGCGCCTGAGATCTTCAAGGATGAGAGTAGGTTCACACTGAGCACACGTGACAGACGTGACAGAGTCTGGAGACGCCATGGAGACAGTTTTGCTGCCTGCAACATACTCCAGCATGACCAGTTTGGTGGTGGGTCAGTGATGGTCTGGTGAGGCATTTCCTTTGAGGGCAGAGACATGTATGTGCTAGCCAGAGGTGCCCTGACTGCCATTAGGTACCTGGATTTGATCCTCAGACCCACTGTAAGACCATATGCTGGTGCACCTGGGTTCCTTCTGATGCATGACAATACTAGACCTCATGTGGCTGGAGTGTGTCAGCAATTCCAGCATGATAAAGGCATTTATGTTATGGACTGGCCTGCCCATTCCCCAGACCTGAATTCAATCGAGCTCCTCTGCAACATAATGTCTTATTGTATCCACCAACACCACATCGCACCACAGACTGACCAGGAGTTGACTGATGCCCTGATCCAGGTCTGGGAGGAGATCCCTCAGGAGAACATCCATCGTCTCATCAGGAGCATGCCCAGACGTTGTAGTGAGTGCATACAGGCACGTGGAGGCCACACATACTACAGAGCCTCATTCTGAATTGTCTTGAGGAATTTCCACAGAAGTTGGATTAGCATGTGATCTGACTTTTCCACTTTATTTTGAGTATAATTCTGAATCCAGACCTCCATGGGATAATGATTTTGATTTTCCATTGATCATTGGTCTTATGTTATTTTGTTGTCAACACATTCCACTATGTAATGAATAAAGATTTTCAACTGGAAGATTTCAATCATCGAGATCTAGGATGTGTTGTTTAAGTGTTCCCATTATTTTGTTGAGCAGTGTTTAATGTCAGTGGAGTCAATCAAAAGATACCTTCTGCCTTTGGTGTGTATCCCTTTAAGGCTCGTGCAACGTCAAGCCTCCAACGTCTGTCAGTGTAAACGTCACATGCGGAAGTGTCAACATGGAGGACGAGAGAAAAGCTTCCACGAATTCACTTCTGAAAGATGGTAAGAAAAACAACCTCATGAAGCGCAGTAATGATGTGCACCGCGTTCGTCGATAGTTTTAAAACATATGGTTGACAGCTCTGTCAAGTTTCCACATTAGTCCCGCAGCTAACTTCTACAAAAACACTTTTCGTAGCTAGCTAACAAGCTACGTTAGTTGCAGTTCTTATTTTAACTTAGCCACTTAATGTAAGTGGCGTTCAATAAAAACTTGTTTTAGCTTATTTATTTTATTTATAGCAGGAATACATGTTTATACTGCCTATTTGTATTGTTGCTGCCACCACTGGCATAGTTAGCTTACATGTACATTATTACACTGGTGACAAGAACTAAGAAATTGAAGCTCAGCAAGGAGTATGCAAACATAGAGGTCTGTCAGTTCATTGACATTATTCAAGAGAAGCAGAAAACAGAGACAGGCTGAGGCTTCGCAGAGCTAGAAGAGTAGACTTCTGCTTTTGATTTCCAAAGGTCTGATCCCTAGGAATGGAATAGGAATATAAACTGTTTGTACTGAAGGGTGTTGCTGTGTTTACAGAGTGCTACGTAGATTTCCTGGCAGAGAACTTTGATGTAAAGACGTACACTGCTCAGGCTATTCACCATGCTGTCATCGCTGAGCAGCTGGCCAAGCTGGCTCAAGGCATCAGTCAGCTGGACAAGGAGCTGCACAGCCAGGTACAAAGCCATCACACCATAGCACAGTCACATTGACACACTGCAGGGTATAAATGATGAAATGTCTAGAGGCTGAAGTAGCAAAATGAAGGTTCATCACTCTAAGCTATGAAACTAATGAATACAGAATCAAATTTGAATACGCTGGTAAGTGATTGTGCTACAAAAAACCTGAATTTGGAACACCAAGTTCTCACTTGGTAGAATGTTGTAATAACTTGCCTCACACATAGAGGATCATTGTTTCACCTGTTTCCACAGCCTTTGAGTTTTTTGTTTGTTTGTTTGTTTGTTTGTTTTTTCCTTTTCACTGACATTTTCATTTTCAGCGGATTTAAAAATTTGATCAAAATGAAAATACTGTCAGTATGAAGTGTTGGGAGTACAGCTGCAACAATGTCAGTTAAAAGATTTGTCAATCAAATGAAAATGAATCTACAACAATTTTATATTTAAATTTAGTCATTTGGCAGACGCTTTTATCCAAAGCAACTTATAAGGGAAGTACAAAGCAGCAAAAATCTAAGAGAAGAACGTTAAAGCAAAGTGCTATCAGAAGAAGTGTGACCATTTCATGAAATTTTTGTTTGTTTGTTTTGTTTTTTAATTTGATGAAAGTGCATTTTTGTAGTGTATTAAGTGCATAGAAATTACGAAAAAAAACAACCTTTTTTCAGCAGTTTTTTGAATATTGAGATTGAGGTTGTGCAGAGTTTGGTAGCTTATTCCACCATTGTGGGACCACAGAGCTGAAGAGCTTTGCAATGTTTTTTTGTTTTGTGATGGGACCACCAGACACAGTTCGCTGGCAGCGCAGTGGGTGGGAGGGAATGTATGTCTGAATGAGGGAGTTGAGGTAAACAGGTGCGTTGAGTAGGAGAGTAAGCATTGCAGTAAGATACAGCATCAGAAAGATCAGACGCAGTGGAGGGCAAATCTGTCCTAGACACAGAGGAGATGTGGTCTGTAAAGCTCAGTTGGTCTTAATGATGACCCCCATGTTTCTGGCAGACTGATGATGATGTTGTGTTGTATTGACTGTAGCTGGGAAGACTAGAAGATCTGTCCTGAAAAGGTTGAGCTGAAGATGTCTTCGTCCATCATCCAGGCGTGGATGTCAGACAAACAGGCAATGATGCATGATGATCCGGTGGAAAGGACACCAGATGATTAATAGATTAATTAATTAAACAAAGTAAAGTGCTGTTTTGTTTCTAAGAAAAGAAAATGTCAATTTTCTGTGTGTGTGTGTGTGTGTGTGTGTGTGTGTGTGTGTTTTTTCTGGTGGTTTAGTGGACACACACTGTATTCTGACCAGCAGTTTATTTCCCATAATGACTTCTGTTCACCACCAGGTAGTGGTAATGTTTATCTGATTGGTATGGAGGTGTCATATGAGTTTGTAAGTCAGTGGAGGCACTTGTGTGTGTCGTTTCCTCTACAGTAGCAGCTAAAGCCTGTTTTTTACAGTAAACTGTACTTGTGAAATTGCTAGTGATTGTTTTTCTTCTCATTGTTGAACGTGTTTATCCTAATAACTGCAAATAATTCAGTTACCTCTGCTCATTTTTTTCAAACTATTTAATATTTTATTGAATAATTTCCTAGCTTCTAGATGGCCGTTACTTTTCCTTTGTTCTTTCTCACAGTGGATATGAAGGAGATGCTCGAAACCTGCTAAAAACAACTTTACACAGGGAGCACAGTGGTGATCGTAATAGGAACCTGGAGTATTGATTTCTTTTGCATTCCTTTCTTCTAGGTTGTGGCCAGACATGAAGACTTACTAGCCCAAGCCACTGGGATAGAGTCTCTTGAAGGTAAAAAAAAAATTCAAATTCTCTCATTAAAACTTCAAGAGCTAAATGTGAAGTGGCAGCTTAATGGACTTGGATTTTAGGATGGTTTCTCCTTCCCGAAAGCCATTGATTTAATTTCATTTTAGAATGATTTGCAAATCAATTGCAGGCACTTCTAACATGGTTGAGATAAGGAACTGTAATGATCATAATGAATGATAGTAAGCCACATTGCTGCAGTGGATGGCAAAACTTATTGCATCTTTTATGTTATATTATATAAAGTATCAATTGCGTGACTTTCCCTTCTGCACATTAATACATATGACAAGACCTTGTAAATCAGCCTGTTCAACAGTATCACTAACCACTGCATAAATGTTTGAGCAGTGAACTGACATCTTGCCTCTTGAAGTATAGCAATTCTCATATTTTACCACTAGAGGGAGCTGACATTTCTCAAATAAAGTTTGTTAATAAAATAGCTTTTTGAATCAGTGTACTTAAAGGATGTTTCTGTTGTTTCCAGGGGTCCTTCAGATGATGCAGACAAGGATCAGTGCTCTGCAGGCAGCTGTTGACAGGTAAACTTGTTTTCCCATGACTTCAGTAACAGTAAATGTTTTGTTTGTCAGTGGAATTTAATAACCTGTTTAAATGGCTCTGAACTTCTAGAACTTTAAAAATACAATGGAACACCACAATATGTCTCATCTTTCTTGTCTGGCCGTCATCATATCCAGAGAAAGAATCTTTTGATGGAGGGTTGTGTTAACCAGGAGTAATTACCAAAACCAGAAACTGAGGCCTCTGAGCCTCCACAATTCACCAGAGCTTTATTTTGATGAGAGAACTGAAGTTGAACTTATTTTAAGAAAATGAGTCACAGATATTAGATAGGTTTTTTTTTACCGCCCACATGGCTACTCCACGTGGGAGTAGAACTTTGACTTACTTTCTTCTGAAGACTTTACCTACCTGGACATTATATAGCTGCTCTTTTTCATCGTGGCTGATGATGATAATTCCTAATTGATCTAAATAACTGTAAATAACAACACGTAATGCTGCTGCTGTATTTATTTGGACTTTTATGGACAACTGGCACAGGTCTGTTTAGGGAAGACCTCTACTACAATATAGTGCGAAGAAGACCCTCTCCAGGGTAATCCCCAACATAGTCACAGGACCAGACAGAATCCTGGGGGCCATCATTGCTACCCTGGATCATTGAACTGCCATCTAAGTGTCTTAGTGACTCCTGCCCCATTGCACTTAACTATCTTTTCCCTTGACAGGCTGGTCTTGCAGTACCCCCCATGAGTGTTTTTGTGTGCTTACTGCTCTTGCTGCTCTACATAGGATGTGCTAACATCTGCCGTGTCTCACCAGGGGAAAAGAAGAACACTCATGAGTATTATTTATAGATTTTTAGCCTCTACACCTGATTATGAAAATTAGGCAGCTCAACACCTCCCTCTGCAACTGGACTTCCTCACTTGTCAGCTGCACTCAGTCCAGATCAACAGCTACACTTCCAGCAATACCACACTGTTCACCATCACTTTGCAGGGCTGTGTCATTGTTGTCAACATTGATCACAACTTATAGAGAACACGTGGGCCTTTAAACAAGATAGTAACAAGAACACCAGCAATCTGTCCTGTAACACAGAGAGGGAGGAGGCTTTCTTTAACCTCTGGAAGAGAACACACTGCTGACCATAAACAGAACTGCTTTAGGAACCAGAGAGGGTGACTGGCACAAGCAGCTTTGAATTGCACAGATCACAGACCTCTTCTTGCTTCAACATCCAGAATAAAGCACAAAGGTGCCACAGTCTTTTCTGTCAGGCTTCCTAGACTTCAGAATGTCCTGCCTGAGAAGATGAAGAAAACTCTATTTGTTCATTTACATTGCTTTTAAAAGTCCACCCTTTTTATCCTTCTAGTGACTTAGTAATTTTAATTAGAATAAAGAATTTTGGAATGTGATTTGACATTATCAGTAATCTTATTCGTTCACTCATGTTCAGCAGCAGCTTGGTCTTTACTATAGTTTGTCATAATTTGTAAAACAGTGGTAACATAAGGGAGGTCCATGTACCGAAGCCTTGAAAGTTTCTCTGGACGCTCCATGTTAAATGTCCATAGCAGAGACGGTCTACAGTATATGAGCTCATTTCCACTTGGTTTTAAAATGTGGACAGCGGTCGACTTGTGTCCAGGTTTGGTCACAGCTGCCTCACTTTTTCTGACATCCATAAACAGTGTGACTTACAACATGGCTGAGGCCTTGCTGCACCTAATCTGCTGTTTTGCAGACATTTTGCTGCTAATCGAAGTAGCTTCTTTATTCTGAGGGAAGTTGGTATTGTCTGTTATATAGAGCGATTGATCACATCACAGTCCATCTTGGCGTTCGTCTACACTTGTATTTAACACTGTCCACCTGTAATTAGCTCACCCAAGACACATTTTAAAACCAAGTCTAAACTGGGTCTGTGATACTTTATTTTAACATTGGTTTTTAATAAAACAATCAAACTATACATGTCTTCTCAGGATAAGGACAAAGATTGTTGACCCATACAACAAGATTGTAGCCAGGATTACTCAGCTTGCCAGACTTCAGGTAAGTCTTCACCACACACTGCATGATGATTGTGTCACATTAACTTCTGTCAGTTTCTCATTTTAAATGACAGTGCTTTGCTTGATATAAGGCTTTCCCAAACACACAGAGAAATTGAAACCGTGAGAGAGAGGGTCAGAATTTGCCTAAATGTAGACAAGATATTTGTTGTGTGCAGAGCTTCAAGCCGCTGTGCGTGCGTGACCAAGCAAACGTATGTGCTCGGCGAGAAACACTGAGCTGCAGTTCACTTGTTTGTGCAGCGGGAAATCATGATTAAATATTGATGGAATGGCAGCTGTAAAAAGGTCAGTGTGATTCTGAGGTCTCTCTCCTGGACTAATGGCTCAGTATGGCTCAGATTTTCTGTGTGTGTGTGTATCACCAGTCTCTTTCTCTGCCCTGAGTCTTCAGTATGAGCTGGACGTGACTCAAGCCTGTTAGTCACTGGAGAAGCCATGGCCTCTGTTTGTCATTCTTCCTGTGTCAACAGCACAATATCTTCCCGCAAATCCAGTTCAGATGAACGAGAATTAACATGTATATTGTGTTAATGAATTTAAATCAAGGCCACACAGCCGTTGTCACTGCCTTCTCTGGGTGTCCACTTCATCACTAGTTGATAACATCGGTTCAGGCTTCTGAGTCACTGCACACATCTCTGATTAGTAAATAAGTCCTGAATTCATATATAGTAATATATAATATACCTTCATAAATAGGTTTATTTAAGTTTTCTCTGATCTTCTGCTTATTCAGAGGCATATGATGCATTGCAACATTGACCTACAGATCATTCACTTACCTACATTTTTTATTTTGCTTCAGTTAAAATTCCTAGAACATAAAAGACCGCTCCTTGTCATCTTATCCATTACGGTGACACCTACAGACCTGCTGCTCTGTCCAACTTTCTAGAATCACAACTGTGTCTGTATTTAATGAGAGATGCACACACATTAAACAAACAATACAATATGTCATTACATTATGGCTTTAAGTACTCAGTGCAGGAAACATGGGAAGACCACAGTTTTGTTTCTAAATTGTGCTTCCAGCACATACTTACACATAGTTAAGAAGCAGGACTAGCTCCATGGTTACCATATGAGTTGGCATAGCAACTGTGAAGCGCAATATTTCTTCTCACATGGCTTTGGAATCGAAGTTGCTGGCATTTCTGATCAATTCGACTGTTTGGCTGAGAGTACGACATACCTACCACAATAATGCTAGTACAGTTTGCGTCGTTTCAGAATCAGCTGTGTTAGTCAGGGCATGCTAGGAATTTGTTTCAGTCGTTGGTATGTCTCAAACATGTATGTTTTAAATATTGAGAATAATAGAAGGAAAAGAACAGCTGTGTCATAGCAGGTACACCTGGGCAACTGTTAATGAGGGTGATGGCATGTGTGAAGAAACTGCTCTGATTTCTAGCAGAAGAAAAGCAAACACAAGGGTGAGAGGGATCTAAGATGATTTCCTTCGGTTGCTTTGGTTGAACAGCTAGCACCAATTATTTACTGCCAGCTCTAGTCCTGCTTGGTGGCTGCTCCAAACCAGATGTGATAGGACAAAACTGGATGACAGCTCAGTAGAACAAGATCAAGAGCTCCTGTGGTTGATCAAACCTCCTCAGCTGCTGCAGGAACACCCCATGCTGGATTTCCTTTAGAATGGACTTGAAGTCAAGTCTTGGGCAAACTGACACGTTGTCTCGCAAAAGCTGATGTAGGATGTAACTGTGTCATTTTATCAAGTCAAAACAAGGCTGCTGCTCTCGCTTTGCCTCACTGCTCTGTTTTTTCTTTGTTTCTTCAGACTTGACTTGAGACTTTACAGATTAGAATTTTTGCCTAGAGGTTGGGAGCAATATGCAATATGTGTCATATGTTTCTGTACTGTAGTCAACTGGGTTATTGTGTCTAGTGAGATTGTACTGTAGCACACCGCATAGCATGAGTGACTGTTACTCACCGCAGCAGCATGGGGAAAGGTTTCAGGGACAGTACAAAATGTAGGTTGTCCGTGTTTCTGAAAATGTTTAAAAATTTTGAAATATACAAAATAATATAAATGTATTAACAAAATTCAGTCATTCATTCATCTCCTATACCGCTTAGTCCCCGCAGGGGTCACGGGAGTGCTGGAGCCTATCCCAGCCAGCTTACGGGCGAGAGGCGGGGTACACCCTGGACAGGTCGCCAGTCTATCGCAGGGCCACATATAGACGAACAACCATGCACACTCTCACTCACACCTACGGGCAATTTAGAGTCGTATTAACAAAATTCATCAAATATTTGTCTCCTATTTGTAGCTGTTAAATTATTGTATTTTATCTGATCCAAAAAGAGAAAACAAAACCCATCATTATAAATCCATCATCAGCCTCCTTGTTCTCTAAAGGTCAACATTGGCATCAGTTATTAAAAACCCATATTGGTCGACCACAAGCTAAAACCTGGATACTTCATCTGAAGATTTGATTGCTCCCCACTCCCCCTGACATCCTTTCTCTTTCCCGCTCCAGGTGGCCTGTGACCTGCTGAGAAGGATTATTCGTATTTTGTACCTGAGCAAAAGGCTTCAGGGTCAGCTCCAGGGGGGCAGCAGGGAGATCACAAAGGCAGCACAGAGCCTCAACGAACTAGGTAAGGATATGCACGTCTCATCTGTTTGTACGGAAACTGTTTGCTAGTAATCAACCTTTAAAGCCAGTTGTATGATTTTTTTTTTTTATTACACTAGTAATACAGTGTTTTGAATGATTGAATGATGAAACAGAGAAGCTAGCCTCAGTGCTCAGGTTTCAATATTAAACACAAACACACATTTTACCTCAGGAAAAAGAAACTTCATCAAAATGAATTAAAAAATACATCACATCTAGTATTCTAAAAAAAAACATAGTTAATAATTACACTTCAAACTAAACTGGTGTATTTGCGTTATTTCACATAGAATACTCCATCATAGTACATTTTTATTAAATTAAACATTTTAAGTTTCGCTTCTCTGTAGAAGAAGTGGACACAAGGAGGATATTTGGCAGCAGCAATGTGTTTTGGTCTATAGTATCACAGGAATGGGAGATCAGACTACAGCTTCAGTGACAACAGGACTGTTGACCTTTGAATGAGAGCTCAGGGCCTGCTGTGTCAGCTGCAGGGAGCAGAGGACAGGACTCTGTGATGGCTTGATAGATTAAACACTATCCAGAACTTCAACAAGACTCCAACATAAATACACAGAAAGATGAGCTGAGCAGTCATCCTTTTGCTGATTTTTAAAGTGCAGTGAAAAGCAGAGCCGCTTTGTCTTTAGCAACTCTGCCAGACTCATTTATGCTTTTGTATGTATTCGTGTTGATTAGCTAATGCCTTGTTTGCTGATCTCAATAACAGTTGGCCTGAATTTGAAGCATAAAAGACCATTTTTTCACTGCTGCAACTTCCTCTGTCTTTTCTTGTTAGTTTCAGAAATCCTCAAAATGGATGTATGGCTGCATGCACAATGCTGACCCTGTGCTCTTCTGGTCTTTTAGAGCTTTTTTTCTGTTCTTGTACTAAGCTTCTGGAATGCGCTTTAATGTAAATATTACTGTATGTCTTCAGATATGGTTTGTGTCTAAATCTCGCCTTGAATCCATATTGATTGATATCATTTTGTATCACCTTATGGTAAGGTAATATTGACTTAATTGGTGCTGTTTTATCATTTATTTATTGTTTGGAGACTTTACATTTTGATCACTTATTTATTCTGCCTGCCAGTTTTATGTTTAAGGTAATTTACTCATCAAATACACAGTCAACTACCCACTAAACACCTGAATATCATAGAATAAAACAGTGTAACGGTGGGTCACGCATCACACACGCCATCATTGTACCCTACACTAAATTCTTGTGTTAACATTGTAGTGCCATGTGAGAGCACTGCAGCTCAAATTGCATCTTTTAAATGAAAAAACAACAGGAATAAAATTCAATAAAAAGAAGAAAGTATCAAATTAACATTGTGTCCAGAGTAGAATTAGCAGTCTATCAGCTGCAGTTCCAGTGTGCTGCGTTAAAGGACAGTACAGTGTGGATCATCTGTGCTTAGAGAGGCAGCAACTCCAAAAAATAAATAAATAAATAACTAATGAGGTATGAACCAGACTGTGATGGAGTGGCGACCTGTGCAGGGAGTACCATGCTATTTCTTTGTGACATGTTACGCAAAACATGGTTGATTGTTATTTCTTCTTGCAGTTACCCTTGATGTGGTATAATGTAGCATACTCTGAAACATTTGGAAGGCATTTATGGAGATGTAGTAAATATTTGTATAGTTGTGTTGTACTTGTGTACAGGGTAAAAAATAGAGCTTGAGAAGGTCAAACTTTGCATAGTTTCATAATGTGTCTCACTCAGAAAGGTACAGAAATTGTTGAATGCCTTTCATGAACCGTAGAGAACTAGGAAGTAGGTGATGGTCAGCTTTTAATCCATATTTGTTAAAAATGTCTTCCAGTAGTGGATTGAGGTAATAAACTCCTCTGGCCTTTCATGTCTGTTGAAATCAAGGTGATCACAGTTGGCTCTTGTCTGGCTGTTGCACCCACATTAAAGGATATTTGCATAAAGTTTCCCTTTAATGTAGTTAGGTGCAGTTTGTTTCTGACAAACTCAGCAGGGGAAACAAACCAGGCTCCAAAGCCCTTTCAGTCACAATTAACCACAGCTGTTGCTGTCCCAGCTTATTAATGTGTAAACAGGCCACCACTATCAGATGTCTCTGCCAAACATGGAAATACATCACATAAAGAAGGAAATGACACCATTTCAAAGGAACTTAAGTTCTGTAACCATGCTTTTTTAAAGAGGTCATTTATTATATTATGAAGTCACAACAGAATCAACCCTTTAGTCTCAGCTACGCTTTTCTCTTATAGCACTTAATTTCATAGTCTTGCTTTGAATTGTTGTCTAGAACTGGTTAGATAGGTTCCTAGAACTGTGTGACCCTCTGGTGTCAGCAGAGGACGGTGATATTGATATCACCGCCAACAGTTATCTATGTGCCATACTGCAATTCGCTATCACAAGGCCTTAAGCGTGACAGGGTGGGCTCATAAGTGTTTTCAGCAGCCTGTGCTTGCTAGTCCATGACCACTTCTCATACCATGCACAGACTGTTGCAAACTTCATTGGCTGCAAAGAACGTTTACACAGGGTCAGTGTCCTTGGTTTTCTTCAGTACAGCGGCAAGCTCTCATAGGTGATACAGTGTCAGCGTCTGGTCTCTGCTGTGGCAGTTGGCTGTTGTCCAGCAATTCCAACTATTTCTCAAGTGGGCTTTGTGTCTCGTTATAGTTCATACTGGCAAGTCCTGCAGTCTTGCTTATGGTTACTAATTTTGCCTTGGAATAATTAGATTTAATGACTATAGTAAAGTTTAATACTTTATTTCTGTGCTGTTTCCCTTCCCTAGAACTTATCACAATAAAAAAAAATGCACAATATAAGTAAATTTGTAGTCAGTAGGAGATGGATTCTAAGTTTAATCTCATTCTCAAGGAAGCTGATTTCTTAACTGTCATGTAAACAGGAAGCCTAGTTTTCGTAATCGGGGTAGGGGACTAGATAAACCCGATTCCCTAGGTAGATTTCTCCCAGAAAACGTAGATTACTCCAGCATGTGAACGCATACCTGGGTTTCTAATTGGCTTTTTGCAAGACCGCGTCTGCATAACAAAGGCTCCCGACACCTCTGTATCAGCTGAGAGGAGCGGAGATGAATGAGGGAAAGAAACTGAAACTATCGCAAAAGTATCTTTACCCCAAGTAAACGCACTGACTGTGGTCACTTTGTGATCTCGTCTGCTAGTACCACCATATTTTTCATTTTCAGTATCCACTGGTATTACACAGGTCTAACTAAATTCATGCTTTAAAATGCTTACTGACAGGTCAAGAAGGCTGTGACCAACTCTAAAGCATATACTGTTTCCCATGAAGAATAGGAGATGCTGACCCATATTGTGCCTTTGGTTGTTTATTAGAAATGGTGACAAACAGTGTAAGGTATTTTTTGACTGTACATAGATATTTCTCTTAGATTATGCTAACCAGAGAACAACACGCACCGCTGGTTAGATACAGAGTTATGACTGAATTGTCCTTTATAGCAGTCCATGACTACAATAAATAGCAATAAATTATCCTCTTCGTGTACCTATGCTAAAACCAGCTGCAATCTTGAACTCACAAACATTCTGTTGCTGGTAGTTTCCCTTTTTGCATGTGTTGATTATATTGAGGAAACCCCATAATTTTTGTTTTTCACCTGTTCCTCAGAGAACAAGTCTTTTCGATGGTCATCATTTTAGTATTCATTTAGCAATCTGCCCAAGATGTATGTACTACATTGTTAGTGAGCTTACCTCGGTTTAGATTTTCCCAGTCCTTTCCCAATCTTTTCACCTCCCTCAAAAACACAAGTCTTAATGTTTTCTGCTGTTGCCTGTTCACTTCTCTTATGAAGGTAACCATTCACAAGTCTCTCTCCTACACAGAGATTTACACTATATATTTGACATATTTACATTTGCATTAATCCTATTATTCTGCATCCTGTGAGCATAGACATTTTTGTCTGGCTTCCGTGTCCTCGAAGGTGACCTTTTTGTTTCTCCTGGGGTCAATCCATGAGTTGTGGATGACCACATTGTTGGGCGTAGGGTCAGCTTCAACCACAGACACCACCCTCTTCTTCATCTTGCTCTTTAAGACCTTTTGGAACTTCTGCCGAGTGAAGGCATAGAGCAGCGGGTGAAAGATGGTGGTACCATAGGCCATTACCAGGAAGCCCAGGCGGAGGCGAGCAGTCAAATCACTGGGGCCAGTGCTGAGGATGATGGTGTTCAGCACTGTTATTGGAGTCCAACAAAGCAGGAATGTGGAGATGATAAGTAGAGACATCCTGAAGACTCGTTTCTGTCTTTCCCGTCTTTCTCGATGGCGCTTTACTGCTCTCCTTAGAGCAATAATGACAGATACTGAAGCCCGCATTCCCAAAGGTGCATTCCCACCTCCTCTGACTCCTGTGCTGCTCTGTGAAGCGTCTGTCGACTCTGCGTGTGTTGCAGTGCTCAAAGAGATAGTGTTTTTACTCTTTTGCTTTTTTTTAGGTAGGTTGTGCTGAAACCGTGTTCCAATCCGAATATTAAGTGCCTGAAGGATCTTGTAGTAAGTCACCAGCATTACCACAGCTGTAAAAAAGAATATAGGGATCTGTGCAAGCAGGTGATAGTACAAACCCAGTTCTGTGTAGTACTCGTTTGTTTGAGCAACCGTGACCACCTCAGTCTGGTTCACGAGGTCAGAGCCAGAATTAATGAAGAAGCCTACTTCCATGAAGGGAACCAGGAAACTGAAAAACGATATAGCCCAAATGGATCCCAGTAGAGCAACAGCACGCCCCATAGTAAGCACACGGTTCGCTGGCCGCACTGAGATGTCATATCGGTCCACAGTAATGGCCAGGACGTTAGCAGCAGTAGCTACACTTGCAAAAGAGACACAGGCCTCGTGGAAACAGCTTATCATGGCTGTGTCTGCCTCTAAAGGAAGTAGAACCACCACGGCTGTCAGCGGGATGCAGCATACACATACCTGGAAGCAGACAGGAATTGTATTTGGGTTATTGGCTTTGTTTACAGCTGTTTCAATACTAGAAATATTGCTAAAGTCATAGCATATTATTAATACCCTTAGCCTTGTTACACTACCTCTCAGCACAGCTACAGAAAGATTTCTTATAGCATACTTAGTACTGAAGATTCATTCTGGACATTTAGAGATATAATTTGCGTCTGTCTTGGTTGTAGACGATAGGGCACTATGGATTGCTTACTTATGATGTTGATTATTCTGGCTAATGACAGAAATGTCGATTTGCATGACTGAGAAGAAAAGAGTAGGCCTGGTTTAGAGAGATCCATTGGAGATGGTGTGAAAAAAGATAATTTACAATTAGAAAATAAAAGTAAGTTAAAATGGGCTAAAGCACTATCACTGCAAAAGCTTTTTGTTTGCTTTTTGTTACTTCTGTGTATCTGACATTACACCTATTGTAATCAATGTGAACCACTAACAGCGCCAGGGGAAATGTAGAGGCGAGAAAGAAGGGCCAGTATAGGTGAATGAAAGAGTGCAAATATGGACAATTTAGCAATATGAAACTGAAACACAATGTTATGTATAGCTGTCAACTAAAACTGCAGGTTCTACACAACCAGTCCCCAGATTACTTCGTCAGAAAAAACAAAGTGCATGCATTGTTACCAAACAGCTTTTTTTGTATTTTTGTAGCATTTCACATTACCAGCACATTACCAGCCACCAAACTTGTAATTGTTTTATGTGGACCATAGCGTTGACAAAACATGTTCACATGTTTTTACTCTAACTGGCTGTGGCTGTGGCTCAAGGTGTCACCTTGTTGAGGGAAGGCCCTCTGCTGTTATTATTTAGTCAGTGTAAAGCTAGCTGCATCGTAGCACACAACTTTTATGGGTTCAGGTGTTTTCTGTGACTGAAATCAGGTTAGTATGCTGACTGGTTGTGAGTGGTAATATGGCAGTTTCTGGTAGTTATCACTACAGGCCACTAATGATAATAGGCTACTGTTGCTGCTACTCAGGAAAAGCTCCATAGTCTCGCTATAAATCCCTATTTGTAGGAGGTTGGGACTCACCAGCACATCCACCACATGGAGGTTCATGGTGATGATGTTGGAAACCGAGCTGATGAGGTTCTGTTTCATACAGTAGAGAACCAGGACAGTAAGATTTGAGCTCAGTCCCAAAACTATCTCCAAAATCAGGAAGCCAGTCAGAGAAACCTAACAGCATAAAGAACATTGTGGTAATTATGCCACTTAGATTGTATTATGATTTTAGTCATTGCATTTAGTCATTAATTATTAATAACAGATAAGGTAACAAGTAAAGTGTTATTTATGCTTATATATAACAATGAGTCTTACAATATATACTTTAAGTATGTAACATTTAAATGTTTAACTCATAAATTAATTTGTCTGGTCAATCACCAGTTTCCCAGAAATATCAAATATTTCTGGGAGAGAGCACTGGATTGACTTTCTAGGAAGCAAATATCATGCCATCACATCACATTGATTTCACTCGAGCAATGTAACGTGTGTGTGCAAGGCTTTAGCAGTACCTGGAAGCTGATGGGGTAGATGGCCTCAGAGGAAGACATGTCAAGGTCATAGGGGACAGCAGTGTCAAGCACCGTCATGTTGCTCATTGTGGCTGCAGAGATCACCACTGGGGATATGCGCATTATCCTAATGGGAGGAAGAGGCCCGGAGTTTGCATAAAAACGGGCTTGTTTTAAAAGTGAACCATGGAATATTAAATTCTACAAGGTGATTTTTTTTTTTTTTCAACCATTGATTTGTTTAACTGTAACCTGATCAGTCAGCTTATAGCTGCTTTTTGTGTAGAATGTACTGTCAACACTCAATGAGGGTCAGGTTACGTTTAGGCTTAGGATTACAAGAGGTATAGGCCTGTTGATCATATAATCACACCTCTTGATACTGCTACTCCAGAATAATTTAGATTTTTTTTTTCATTTGATAAAAATCTACCCTTATTTCTGAAACAAAAAGTGATGAATGATGAAGAATGATGTCTTGAGCTGAATGAAATCAAGGCACCGTACATGTAGAAATCATCGGGGAATAATTCTTCAAGCCTGTCTTTCATACAGACTTTATTTCTGCCATACTGACTGACGTCAACTGACATCACTCTGTTAGCCCAGTTTCAAGGTGACTTCTACAGAACGCTGAGGTGCAGTTTTGGAAAGATAAAAATGTGCATTTTGAGTTGGACTCAAAAAAGTAAGACACCTAATCCTGTAATAATACATTTAAGGTGCTTTTCAGTATGCTTACTAATTCTAGCTCATGTTGAAACAGCATGGGGGCAAAAAGTGCACACACACTTTTTCCCATGGTTGTCATTTATTCTTCTTAGAAAAGCCAGGAAGACAGGCCCCAATTGTTAAATACGACCTGTTACTGAAGGGGAAGTTCCCTGGCATTATTCACTCACAAATCTGGTACCTAGTGAATATGATAACTAAGTAGATCTATAGATAGAAATCATCTTGCACACACTTGGAAGTCAGTTGAAAGAGATGCTAACAACAAAGGCTTCTTTCCCATAACTTTCTAAGGTGTAGAATGAGATGTTTGGTACTGTTATTGAAATCTATATTCCCTTCTCTCACACCTTTCCAACATCAGATCAGTTTGTTTTATCCTTTCCTCAGAAACCTCAAAGAGTTTAAAGAATCTGTTCATCTGAGGGGCCTGGTTTGTTTGCAGGGCATACACAAACCGAGTGTAACAATACTAGAATGTGTTTTTTCAAACTCGCCACTGAGACTACTGAGAAAACTAAGTGCAGGTGTGATTCCAGACTTAAACTCACCACTCCCACCCAGCAGTGACCTCTCCAGCTCAGCAGCAAAAGAAGTGGTCACAAGGAACTAGCTGGAGCACGTCAAAACATCCCATCATATTCCGACTTTGCAAAACAAATCTTGAGTTCATTTACTTATTTGCAGCCATCTTTCTGTCAACATATTGAAATTCCGGAGAGTGTGAAATAACTTCCATGAGCTTTAGCGCTGGGGGACACTGGGCCCACTCAGGCGGAAGAAAAAGTTTGTTTGTGAAACACACAAAGCAACACACACCCACCCATCATAGGAGGGCATGTGGTTTGCAACATCAGTGCAGTGCACTAAGATAAATGCTTTCTTTCATTCAAAGCTCTGTCTTATCATTGTCTCTTGTGCTTGGACTGACATTGGCTCCAGTGTCATCCCCGCCTGAAAATTATGCCAGTGCCAGGACAATCCTCCTCTCTCCACTACGCTTTTCTTTTAAGGTACATTTTTCACACTTGTCTCCTTCTCTCTTTGGACTTTACGCACATCCTTACACGCTTCAACATTTTATGTCAGTTTGTGATTTCATATTCCTTGGAACACTGAAGGGAGACATTAGATATGGCAGAATAGATGGAAGGTTCAGAAAGGAGAAAAAAAAAACATGTTTGTGTGGTTGTTCCTCTGGATTGGACCCGGTTAAACCCCCACAACCTGAGTAGCGCCAAAGGTCTCGGTCACTTGCAACGTCCTTATTGCCACTTTATACTCCACAGACTGCAAGAGAGGAATTGATTGAAGCTGATGTCATGTTCCCGTCTCATCATCCTCATCATCCCCTTCCCGTCTGTTCGTCCTTCGTCTTATTCCATCTTTGATCCTACAGAGAAGAAGGAAATGTGTCCCATTAAAATTAGAAGGTTTCCTTATTTCAACTCATTTTAATCCCCTGACAGATTGCTCGCTCTTTTTCTGCTAATTGGACGCCTGTGTCTGTGAGTGTTTGCGTGTGTGCTGAATGTGTGTTTAATCAGTTTTTTAAGGCCTTGCCTTTTTTTTCCTTTGATGGTTCTTGTCATGTGGTGTTGAGCAAATGAGTGGTGAACACAGAACGGGATCTCTGCTGACTCTCTCAGTGTAAGAAATAATATGCTGCCTGACTGTCACAACAATGGGCCACATAATCTCAGTAAGCTATTTCAGGCATCAGGTGGAAAGAATTCTAGCATGATTAGCTAGGGTTAAAAACTGGTCTTAAATATATGCCTGGGTTCATATTTATGCTTATATATCATTAGTTCAGAGGGTTCCTGACTGAGATGAGAGTAGGCGTTGTGTTCTTGTGTTCTTCTTGTAAGGGTGTGTGTTTAGACAACATCAAGCGGAAGCAATACTTAATAAATAAGGGATAAATTGTAATTTCTGTTTAGAGTACGCATTTTAGTATCTATGATGAAAGTGTGTCATGGCTGTGTGCTATTGAAATTAAACATTAAGACAAACCACTGTAACCAATTAAACAATGACATTGAATTATTCACACTGAGAGCAAGTGTAACCTATACACCAAAAAGGAACCTTCTATAGTGAGTGCATGACTTTTTTTTGTCAAGGTATTAAAACACCTTGTTCAAAATGTTATTACATGGCATTCAAAAATACCAAACACACATACATTTGTACAAATTTTTCAGATTTTACCACAGCTGATTCAAACAAACAGTAGGCTAAGTGAAGATGCAATGCCCGCAGCATAAAACATTGTATCGGAGACATGTTGATAAATGTGGGCATAACCTAACCTTAACCACGCAAAGCCTGTATCGAAATCCAACCAACCAATCACAGCCAGTCAGATTAAACACCTACCACTGTCAACACGCCTACCAATTTTTGGCAAAATGCCTAGATTTGAGGGCTGCCTTTAAGATGCATTGAAATGAACTAGAGATGCCTAGGCCCAAGGAAGGTGCCAAATCAGTGAGGGAGAGAATTTGTTAACTGATAATGAAAATTACCAATTATTTATTTACTGTCAGTTATTTCCCTCATCACTTGTCATTAAGTAAGCAGAAAAGCAACATTTTGAAATAAATCAAACCTCTTAAAAGTGAGAATGCGCCCCACTTTGTCTTAAAGCCTTTCTATCATATTTAATATTAATTGATTCATTGCTGTTGGTTAAACAAAGAGCTATATCATTCGGCTATGTAAAGATATGCACATGAACAATTTGCAATTTTCTGTTTTTTTGCATAAATTGCTCATGAAATATATTTTTGTCTTCACCAAGCTCACAAATGCAAACACAAAGTCTTTCTAAGATGATAAAACACAAACAATAATCATCTTTTTATTGAACACTCCTATTCAATGTACATAGTGATGGTGGAAAAAGTAAGTGAAATACACTATAGTCAGAAAACCAGTAAACCTGGAATCCAGTCAGCGAAATAAAAATGGAGGTGTGGTTTACAGCTACAATACTTTGATTTACAAAAACACCCGAACAGTTTCAATTTGTTATTTACAAGCAGCATCAGCTGATGTGAGCCATACCTTGAAAAAAAAAACAACATCTCTACAATCAAGAGTTGTTGATTCCCACATGTAGTGGGAAAGAATTAAAGAGTAATCTAAAAGAGATTAGATATTCATAAGGGCTCAGTTATTCATATTGCCTATAAATGGAGATAATTTGTTACTGTGGCTACTCTCCATAAAAGCAGGTGGTCAGCCAAGATAACTACGAAAGCATAAAGCTGAATTTTCACTGATGTAAAAAAGACGAAAACATGATCTCAGCAGTGAAGTACAGTGGAAGAAGCATCATGATTTGTTGCCTCTGGACCTGAGCAGGTGTAATTGTGGCCTTTGATGCATGGAGAGAACAGTAGCTCTAAACGTTGCTGTAAATCTGCTACAGAATGGCTTCATCCAGCCAGAGCGCAGACCTCAAACCAACAGTGGTGGTGGGAAATGACCTCTAGGTGTTCACACCAGACGCTCTGAGAATATGGCTGAGCGGAGGCTGTTCTGTAAGAAAGAATGGTCTGAATGTTGTGCAGGTCTAATCTGTTTGGTTGAGGTTATTACTTCCAAAGGTGGTTCAACCAGTTATTAAAACTCTGTTGCCAGTACTTTTTCCACTGTAACTCAGTGCCAGTTTGATGGGTGTTTTAAATAAAGTAGATAATGTAGATAATGACCATTTGTGTTAGAAACTTCTCAGATCACATATAATGTAAAAAGAGGAAATTGCAAACAGTGTCATTACTGTTTTTATCTGTGGTATTGTTGTGTGCAGCCTTAGTGAGTCCTTAAACAATGAAATATTTTTTCTGAGCCTTGACTGACTTTTTGACTTGTTCTTGCTCTTATATTTAATACAAAATGTGCAGAACCGCTTTATTATTTAAACTTTTGGCTTTTTAGCTAAATGCACCGTCATACTTTATCTGTACTTTCCATTTCATGAAATAATTGTCCCCTGGACGACCTCATTCTGAGGACAATTTCAGACAAGTTCTGTTAGTCTGATGAGGTTTGAGTTGCGTGAGGTTTCCTATAGTAGGTGAGCTGGTCTGTTTGGGAGGCAGTGAACTCATCTTAGCTTGTGAAGACTCGTGCTCCTTGCTGTTTGACAGCCACTCATTTAGTCTAATTATTCTCCACTCAAAATAATCACTGCTAGAAAATCGTGACTCATGGTCTAAACAACATGTCAGCGTGCTCCGTGTTTATCTAGAGCTGAATGTGTTGATTTTACAGTGCCTTTGTGCACAACACATTTACACTGGCTACACTTGCTGTCAGCACACCGACAACAGTTTCAGTACGTGATTGTGTTGTGTGTTAGTTTACCTCTAGACAAAGACCGTTCCTCTGTGATCCTTGGTCTGTCAGAGTGTTTCCTTCGCTGTAGGGCTTTGTAATCTCAATCCCAAATGTAGTATAGTGCCCACAGGTGGTAAGCTTGAGTGGCTGAGGTTTGGCTTAGTAGTCCATCATTCAAGGATCTTACGCCACACTGTTGATTTCCTTCAGGATGGAAATTTGAGTGGTAGAAAGCATGCAGCTGCAGTTCCTGGAGGCAGTGAGAGAGATACTGACATTGCTGCTTTGCCTCCCCCTCTCTTCTCTTCACTCTGCTTCTTCTCTGTCGTTCTGTCTCTCCGTCCTGCTTCCTGGCTCTCTCTGTATCTGCCTCCCGTAGCCCTTCCTACTCATCCATCGCTCCCTCCCCCTCCTTCTCCCCTCTCTGAGACTGTCTTCTCTCTTTTTTTCTTTTACACCCCTGCACTTGACTAATTGGACTCACAAAGCAGATTTAACACTCCCTTCATATTTCTTTCACTCATATTCCTTATCAGTTTTTTTTCTTTTCTTTGATATCTTTCTTAGTCTTTTGTGCTGCCTGTACTGTGACTGTATAGAGGGAAATCACAGAGCATTATTGTCTTTGAGCCCTTATTTCTTTCTCCTTTCCTGTGAGCCATCTATCCATAGGTTTGTTTGCCTTCATCAAAGGGCAGGGGTTTCCAGGTAGGAAATGGTGACCATGACAATAGTAATGGTCACATCGTTCCTCTCAGGACTTTGGCCACACCTCAGCTGTTTGTGTTTGCGTAGCACCTGCTAGATCGTACTTGTGTAATTGTCCCTGTCACTGAAGCAGTCGCTGTGTTGTCCCTATTGCCTGGCAAGCATATGTGCAAGGTAGGTAGTGAGTGGACTAATTACGGCTACTTGGCATTGGCATGGCAACAACTGCACCACTGACCAAAGCAAACACAGATTGATGGTTCAGAATTCGAATCAAGGCCTGTCTGGTGTCTTCCAGTACATGCACCTCTCTCTACTCATAATACCCGAATTCTTGATTTTTCACATCTTCCAAATCTGGTCATTGTATCTTGGCTCTTCATCTCTCACTCTTTGTCTGTTTATTCAACGAGTGTAAGCAAAGATGATGGTTTCCAGTCCAACTGTTTTACTGACATGCGCATCTCAGCAGGAGGCATGTTTTTCCCCAGATACAAGTTGTTAGTAAGAGAGATGCTGTGGATGGCAGAGTTATGTAGAGCAAGAAAAGACACATTTTTCTTCTGAGCAAACCTGTGCATGATGTGTGAAAAGGCTAGTTTCACTCCTAAAATTGCTATAAGCACGAGAGAGTACAACAGAAATGCTCCTTAAATGTTTAATGAATGCATTAAAATTGCAACCTGATATCTAGGCTGTCTACTTTCAAGCCTGAAGGCTTAAAACCCCAGCTGTGCTATTTCTAACAGAGGTGTGTATGAGTGAAACCAAGTGCATAACTGTTCTTGTGTGCGCTTGTAGAGCAGTGATGGACTTTGTGTTCAAGGGACAAATGCCACACCAGTGAATGAGGCTGCCTTTATGACGGTAGTGTTACAAACAGCTTTGATCTCAAGATCAATTTCAAAATCACCTTTAGATGAGAACCTTTACAGACAATAATTAGAGTAGAGAACAATAAAAGAGTTAATTACTCATCTAACAACTGTGGGAAAAGTAAAACTTGGCAAAAAGTTAATTTTAGATACAGCAGCCACAACAACCCACTGAACCTTGTTTCAAGTACCATTCTGTGGTGGCCATTCTTACTGGGCACCACAGAGGGATTACTTTGATTCACGGTATTGTTATGTCATGAATCAGCAACTGTTGGACTGAGGCTAAGCTTAAGTCATCAACATTAAGATGTAGAGGGTGTATAATAACACAGCCTGTTCCACTAAAGAAGAGGTAGCAATACACTTTTTGTCCAATAAATAAAATAGTGTATAACACTGGAGATAAGAAGAGATCACCAAATATTACTTTCATGTTGTATCATAAAAGTGGCAGTTACAGAAACAGTACAAATAGTGAAAATGAAAGTGAAAATAAATGTGGCTAGTGTGGATTTCAAGCTTCCAGAGGTTATTGCACACTTGAATTTCAAATACACTGAACGCTATGTTGTAAAATTTAATAGAAGAAATATTTTTGACCCTTACGGTGCCCCTGGAGTGCTTTTCAGAAATACTAAATTGAGTGTTACCGACCTGTAGCTGTAGTTTGTGCCTCTGTCACATCACACTGGAGTCACAGAGATGGCAAAGCAAAAAACTGAATGCACGGCAAGGTTTTCTAAATCTGTAAAGCTGTTAGACACTGACCCTAAATGTAGAAGTATTTCTTAAATTCCCATAGACTAATTTTACCTTAGACACTCGTAATACGTTGGTCCACTGATTGCTGTGAATAATACTACTTAAGTTACACAATTTAAAGTTACAGCCATCATCACTAAGCTTAATAACTGAGTGAGTGCTAAATTGGATTTTTAAAATGTCGCCACATGTTGTGACTGGAGTGTCAGTAATACATGACAAGCACACGCTGGGGCTATGGACCTGTAGTATCCAGACGCCACTTCTTCATAGTTAATATTAGCATAAGCATATATTAGTGTCTATTAGTGGTGTGCTAATTAGATGTAGCAAGGGAGTAGCGCTATAATTATGTTTGAAAAACCAACCACAGTTTCGCTGTAAGAATGAATTCATACATGAAATGATGCCTGTATGATAACCATCACACTTTCTATAACTTCAGTTGTCACACAGGTGACGGGTTATTAATCAAGTTTCATTACTTCTGTCAGTATGGTAATATGTTGATTTTACTACTGAATTCTGGGATTGTGTAATGTCACATCCCAGAGCTCATAGTTTTTCCTTCAGGCTAGTGCGGCACAATGAATTAAGTTGTCAACGTAAAGTTACATTTACCTTGACTGTATATGTTTAATTTCATTTTCTCAAAACATACAGACTTCACCAGTGTGAGTTAATTCCAGTGTTTGGATTCACTCTATTCTATAATTAATATTACACGTAGCCTGGTGGTGCTGTTTATTGTGTCACAATTGCAAATTGCTATGCTACCATTTCATGTAACAACAATAACAATAACAATAATATTCAAATAGCACTTTTCTAATCTTGTGTTACACAGTGCGTCACACAGTAATTAAAGTAAAAGAACTACAATGGAAGAACAACAATAACACATCAAATAAATACATTACAGCAGGAAACAATGATAGATCTTTAAATTAAAGCAAAACCATAGAAAACATTAAAATGTAATTGTATAAAATTGTATAATGAAGTATTAAATAGTGCAACCCTACTTCAGTGAAGTTCCTTGCCTCAAGGAAATGAAAGAATAAACACATAAGTGCTTGTTTGACAGAAAACAGAAACACTTATGTTGGTAGTTATCCATGACTGAGTGTTACAAGGTGGACAAGGACATCAAGTATAAATTTGTTGTTTGGTGAGCCAAGGTTACCTTAACTGTTTTTAAGCACTGGAAATGTCTCTGGTATAGTTTTGACAATTAATTTAGTACATTACCTCACAAGTTCCAGCCCAATCCAGCTAATAGTAGTATAGCCAGTGAAAACAGACAGATAGAAAGTGTCCGGGTTATCTTTAGTTATCATTTCAAGCTGTGAAAAAGGCCTAAAACAGTGCCTTATTGTAGGTTGAGATATGATATAGAAACCACAGAGGATTTATTTATATTATTTTAGCAGCTGTTAGAGAGAGGTGTCATACAAAGAGTGTGTTAGAAGAAAGGAAAGGAGCTTTTCTGCAAATGTAGTGCAGCCTTAAATGCAATTTATGAGACAGAAATTGGTCTAAGTGACATAATGCAAATGGGTAACTACACTAGTATAAGAATAAAATGATGATATAATGTGTGTAGCCTTATTTTAGCATTTAGACAAAAGATTTTAACTCAAAATTCATTTATTAGTCTTTTCTGAAGCTTTAAACACATCAAACATTTATCTGCTGATCAAAACTTTGAGATTTAATTAAAAAGTCTTAAAAAATATGAGTTAAAATTGTATACCCTGTGTAGTGTTTCCATATTCTTGAATGAAGTTTCAATCAGTGTGTTTGTGAAACTTAAAGATGGACAGCAGACGTGGGTCAGGTACACCCAGGCTGTTTCTTAGATGTTTTGGACATTTTATTGAATGCTTGTCATTGTAGGAATATTATTCCAGCTGTCACTAGTCACATAGAAGCTGGCCTGATCTATAATATGTAGTAACTCCTAATAGAGCATCTCAAAAACCTCCTCAACTCAATGATTATTATTCCTGAATATTTAATATTCTCCTTTAGGTGGAAATCATGCCTGTTGATGTTGATGATGATTATGATGATGATGATGATGCCACTGCTGCCTGTTCCCATCCCTAACCTGCAATAGTGATTAGCTCCATCACCATTGTGATGCTGTAGAGGTGTATGCTCTGCCATACACGCATCACAACTGTAACACTGTAAATTCCAGTGATGTAAAGCAAATGTTGGTGTATAGAAAATGTTGATTATTGGTAATAGTCATCCGCTTGTCCTATGAAGAATGAGCTGAATGAATTCCTTCAGCAGGGAAAACAGGGCACATCTGTGCCAGAGCACAACCTATCCCCTGGGCTCCAACACATAATATCCAGTGGCCTGTGCTGTTTGCGTGCGTGTGTGTGTGCGCTTGTGTGTGGCTTCAAACATGGCATATCAGACAGCCCTTTGAGCACATTATGACACAAGTCAGAAAAGACCAACCTCTCTCTTTTCCCCTTTCTCTCACAAACACACATCTAAACAAAGGGGCTCAGCTGTTCCATCGTGGTCTCTGGCAGGCTTTGTACTTGGGGTGAGGCTTCGAGAGGATTGCTTTTGAATTGAATGAGGCTCCTGCCCAATTTCCCGGTCCTCTGTGCCTCAGCCCGCCACCTGCCTGATAATACTCTCCATCTCACTCTTTGGGAAGAAGAGCAAACAGTCTGCAGCTCTAGACAAATAGCACATCTGAAATGGTTTGATATCACCCCCCCACCTCCATGCCTCTCTACTCATAATCAGTAGCTGATTTCCCTTCACCTTCTTCCTTATTTATCAACACGTATGGCTGACAGTGCTAAATGCAGATCAGGGCTGTAATCAACATAGTTAGGATAATGGAATGATATCAAAAGAATCTAGCATGCAACACAGAAGAGCAGAACAATGGAAGGTAGAGTCAACTACAAATAGGATATTCGTGTCACTTAAGAGGTGATAAGAATGTCATAGCATGAAACAGTTTCCCACTTTGACTGTTTCTGCTCACGATTTTGCATCTGTTTTCACATTCAGTCTTCAAAACAGAACTACCACTAGCTTTACAAAAATCTGTGATTTTTTAAAAAAACCAACAAAAAACATACATTTCATTTATGCGTATCGTAGGGGTGTGAGATATATATCATCTATGATAATATTGTCATTGTTTGCCGTTATGGAGTATGTCACTCACCACCCCAAAAAAAAGAAAACATCACAACGCTGTCACGTAGATGCGCATGCGCATTGATTGCATGCATGATCATGATCTTGTGACTAAACCAACATGCCTAAAGTCAGAAAGGAGTGAACAACAACACCAGGAGACTAAACACAAACACAGAGTCCACCAGCCTCGTAACCTACATTGATACATTTCCACCTCGCGTAGATGTGACGTGTTCCGTTTCCAACATGGTTGCCAGAATTGACCACTTCCATTTTGGTAAATGCTAGGGATGTCTCGATACCACTTTTTTTCCTGACTGAGTACAAGTACTGACATTTGATTACTTACCGATACTGAGTACTGATACGAGTAGTTAATAATATTGCAGGTGCAGCAATTATGATTATAAAAACATTATAATTTTATATAATTACCAGAAAAATGTAGTAATTGTAAAACACTGTAATCAGATTTTCTCTTTCTGACTGTGACAAAATAAAATACACAGCCGAAAATCCAAAATTATACACAAGCTGTGGCTTGGCAGGTGTGTGAGCCCCACAATTGTTTTGCTTGCAATATGATTCTCTCTAAGTCATGTACCTTTAGTTAGACAGTGTAGTCATGGCTAGGAATGAAACTCTTGTTCTTAGGGCAAACCTCAGAAGTCCACCTAAATCTGAAAAACAAGGGGCACTTTGAAGACAGCAGTCCACAGACAGAGAAGACCAGTGGTTTGAACAGGAGTACAGTGGTCCATATCAAACTGGAACCAATGCCACTTACCAGATTCTTATAAAGCAGTTCTTTAATCACACCTGAGTTTTTTTTCTCAGTTCTTAACACTTAACAACATTTCACTTGCATGCTGGGTGGAACAACAACAATCCACAGTTGACCATTAAAGTGTCAACGACTTAATGACTCCACTCAGTCAGCACCGATTAAGCCTTAGGATTAGAATCTTTGAGAACTTCAAGCAAGTCCAGTTGCCCCTGGACAGCATCTTTGGGTTAAGACTGAAAATGTGAACAGCAGCAGTCCCAATCATCATGATAGAGCCAAGTGTTTTGCTGTTACCTCAAACCTGGAATTGGTTGCAAAGCCAAATATTTCTTTCTGTAATGCACGACCAGGCTTTCGAAAGCAGATGGGTGGACAAACAATGCTGGGACAAATGCAAAATGGAAATGTTTAACACACAAAGTGTTATGTGCTTCTTTGAAACAAGTGCTGCTGAGAAATCTGTCAAGCTGACTAGTCCCGCTGTCATCTTTTCTGTTCTCGAGATGCAAATTAAATCTCAGAAATATGATAATTTAATCACAAAGAATATGTGTTGATGAAGTTTGTCTGACTGAGCGGTTGTTGGAAAAGTGACTAAAAGACCATTTAGCCTTTAGACCATTTTCATCATCAATCATTAAGTAATAAATGATGCATTTTTAATGACTAGCCATGATTTATTGATTTTATAGACTGTGTGATGGGTAGTTTATAGAAATGGCAAGAATAGAGCACACTTATTTGAATAAACATTTCTAATTTTACTCATACAAATATTAAACACACACACTTTCTTCATGTTATTAATAGCACCAACTCTTGCTCCAGACAATAGTTTAAAGCAGCGTTTCCTGCCAACAACAGTTACACATGCCGAAAGCGGCTTACGTCTAGTTCTGAGGTCTCCAACCTTTTTTTCTCTTCTGAGACATAGTTAAAAAATGTAAATGCCAGAGAGCTATTCATGTTTTATATTTTGTATGTATTTGTATTATGCAATAAGCCAGTATCACTTGTCAGTTTTGTTGTTATCATGGAATTTGTGAACAAACAAAGTTAAGTAGCATCAAATACATTAGCGTTGATCGATTCCAGAAATTGTTGTTAATGCTGTTGGAGTTACAGCTGGACATTGTCTTGGAGGTTTATAAGCTCTATGTCTATCCTGACCTTGTGATTACAGGTTTACATGAGGGGTATTCACTTGCTTGAATATCTCGATGTCTCGAAAGAAACACCGTACTATATCTGTATACCTACTATGCCATCCGACTTGCACATGGACTTAGTAGAATACTTCTGCAGCAGTCAGACTGATGAACCTACTTGGATAAATAGTGAAACGTTTTGACCTAACAGAAGATAGTCCAGCTGCCGCGAGTCAGCTTCCAATGAATGTATCATTCATTGGAAGCTGACTGATGGCTCTGAAATTTATGAAAACCACTTTGCAGTGAGCAGTCAATCCTGATTGCAGCCCTGTGATAGCATGTGGCTACTTTAAACAAAGCCTCTGTTGCCAGCTGGGCCTTTTTTTTGTGTTTTGTAAACTGAAACTTGTTATTTACCTTCTCTGGTCTAACCCTGCAGTCAACAGGAAAGTCACGTGAAAAGTTGCTTTTGAATTAAATGAAGTTGCTCACTACAAAACAGTTTTGACATATCTTTTACAGACATATGTATTTCTCATATATTTATCAATAACAGCTTCTTTTCCATTCCTCATAAAATAGGGGGTTTTTTGTCTTTCAACTGGCCTGTCTGTATTCCACAGATCTTGTCAGATCTGGGAGTGTGCTGGCTAACCTGCTAACATCATCTGATGTAATGGCATAACAGATGTAAGCACACTTGACAGCTGTGTATCTTGTTCATTTACAGCTGTTTGGCTGTTTTGTACTGTTTAAAAGTAGAGTTGATACGGAAGAGGCTTCTGTGAATTCAGTTGGAATCAAATTTGGCCATGTTTACTGAGATAATTTGTGTCATACAATTTTTGTCCACTCTTTGAATTTAAGTAAACCACTCGGAAGTGGTAGAAGACCACTGATGTAGCCAACCTTGCATTAAAGCCGGACAGATTAGATTAGATTAGATTAGATTAGATCTAGATTATTAGATCAATGGAATGTATTATAAACATAACTGAGGAAAAAAAAAAACAGTTAGCAAAGTGAGATACAGTAAATGACACACTGAGTTCATGAGAGGCAACAACAGCTGGTTCTGATTGCCACAAATGGACTTTCATCAAGTTCTAGACACATCTCAGGGATAATTATGGACATAGGAGACAACTGAATTTTGGAGCCAGAGATCTTCATTTTAATACCAACCATAAAGTTAAGGGAGTTTTTATACTACAGAAGGTACTGTATTATCTCATTTAATTTTTTTTAACACCTCAATTGCTTCTTTTACCATTTACTAGTCTATCTATTGTTGATTGTTGATTTCTTTTCTCACTTTGTCATTGTTGAATTAACAGTAGCCTATTATTTATGGATGTATTTTGTTATGTTGTTCACTGGGATGAATATCTTTTGTTGCTTTTGTCAGTTTTGTAGACATCTACTGGATTTTCATGTGCAATAAAACAATAACTGAGGTGTTGGTGGGTGTTCACATTCTTCACATTCACGTTCTGCACACAGTGTTCTGCAGTACAGGGCAACACAACATCAGTGGGAAAAAAAGTGTGAACACCCAAATGCTTGGAGACTGCACTGAATGTACAGAGAAGTGTTGACTCAACTCACTAGTAATTTTTTTGAAGAAGTGGTGGCAGTGTATGATTTTTTTTTTTTGCAATATTGTTTACTATTGGCAATTAAGAGTTACTGGCTGGGGCATTAGTAGGGAATCTAATATACTATAATGTGATAAAGTTGAAATAACGATGAGACAATCAATCTAGTCCAAATGTATAATATATCTATATTATACCTTACATATGCCATATATAAATGGAGAAACACTAGAGATTCTAAAACAGCAAATAGACTAATCACTTATGAACATTTACATTTAGAACTCAAGCCACACCACATGAAAATATTAACATTTATAAAAACACTGAGTTCAGTAATTAAGATTAAATTCCCAGTCAACCAGGTGAGGCTATCAGGATGTTGAGTCATGGCAACTGGATTTCTTTCCTATTAGGTTGAAATGTTTTACTAATCATCTAAATAGCTTCTTCAGTCCTAAATTAGAGATGTTCGCATTTCAGGCAGAGAAGAGCCATATATGTTCAAGTACTGTAGGAAACCCTCCCTCAAAAGAGTTTATCATGTTGTCCCTTCATCCATCCCCAGGAAGATCAAGACCACCTCTCAATCCACCAGAAAGCTTTCACATAATGACCCACGTTCCAAAAAAATATACGACTGGAAACTTGAGTCTTTGGAATCACAAGAAGGTGGAATATGGAATATGTAATAATGTGAGGTGTCTTTTTGTGTATTTGCTTTCACATTCTACAGACTACCTGTCACAAGGCGTAGATCTAAGTGGCATCGAGGTGATAGAGAATGACTTGCTCCTCATCAGCAGAGCTAGACTGGAGGTGGAGAACCAAGCTAAGAGACTGCTGGAGCAGGGCATGGAGATCCAGGTTTGTACACACTCACACACAGAATGAAAAATGACGCGCATACATCTTTGCTCTGACTTGATTGTCCAGCTTTTACTCGTGAGTGTGTTAAGCGTGGCTGGCACCGTTTGTAGTGGCCAGGTGCCTTTCTGTGTGGATTTTGCATGTTCTCCCTGTGTCTGCATGGGTTCTCTGCAGGTACTGATATTTATTTACGAATCTGGTGTTGAATGCTGGATTTCATTTTAAAATGACTGGTATTCATTACATTACATTAAATAATAAACAAGTAGAAATATGTCATGGACAGAGGGTGCATGAATATTGTTACTTGCCACTCCTGCAAAGACCCAAAGTGTTTTATCTGCAGGATGATGAACCTGAAGTGTTGTTTTTTAACTCACACAGTTGTCTTCATAGTCATGAGGCTGACATGGGTCCAGATTGTTGTTACAGTGAGAATGACTTCTGCTTATAGTCAGACTTTTGATACATTTTCTGTTATTTAAATTTTTTATTTCTCTTGGATATTTGCTGTGCACAGACACAAATATTTTCTTGTAAATGCACTACTCAAGAAAATTGAACCAGCAGTCCAGTCATTCCACCACTGCCTTTTCTGTCGTACCATTGGTAAATGAACTTTATGAATAGACACAGACATTTGCAATAATTGCAGATTAGATTTTATTTTTTTACAAAATGTGCTGAATATCTCAGGTGAAATCTGATATATTTTGCTTATTTTATTTTCTGCTAGTTTTTTTTAAGAAAAGCAAATATGATCAAATTGTGTGGTTTGTAGTAAAAGAGAAACAGCAGTTAAAGAGAGATGAGAATGCTGCATGTGTGATGTTCATAAAATACATGTGAGAGACAGGCACATGTGAGATCTGCTAACCTTCATCTGCCCCAGAAAGCCTTGTTCTCAGGGGGGACAGTGTCCCATTAAAGAAAGTGTGTGTGTGTGTGTGTGTGAGAGGGTGTGTGTGAGTGAGCGAGCGAGCGAGAGAGAGAGAATTACACATACACAGACATGGATCTACATACACACAGAAAGACAGCTTCAGAGCTCCAAAGGCTAAGAACCACCATCAGTTTAACAAAGAGAGTGTGTTTCCTCTCTGGGAGTACAACCTGAGTGCCTGAAGAGAGAAGACAGAAATGGAAGCAGTCTATGAAGTCACAATAATAGACTCAATAAGGGTTAAGAAAAAAATAACTCTAATGAAAACATAATGTTTCTTTGTCATAATGTTTCTTTTTCAACATTTACATCAGCTGCATTTCTTAAAATGGTGCTTCATGTAATTTATTTATTTATTTTTTTTAAATGCACCTACAGACTGAAAGATATTGAGCCATGACCAAAGACCATGAAAGGTGATCCTGGTATAGCTCAAAATTACACAGTGTATACCTGCATTAACGCAGTTAGTTCACAACATTGTTTAAAAGCTATCAGCCATCATTTTTAAATTTTAATGTGAAACACCCTTGTTTCACAGTTAATTCACAGTAGTTTATCAGTGAATGAGAAAAAATACTGAAGCACAGTCTGGTTAATTTGATGTTTTTATTCACATGAAGGCAAAGAATCACCGAGCAGGTGTGTGTGAAGCTGCTGACAGATTGTGGAGTAGCAGGACACTGTGACTCTGCTGTCCTCTCCCATTTTAGTGACTGTTTCACTTCTACGTCTAGACGATAAACTGTTTTCCTAAAATTAGACAGAAAGATTTTTTTTATTTTTCTCTCTCTCTCTCTCTCAAATGCACATGTGCACTCCTCCCGTTTCTGTGTATCCCTCTCAGCAGACGCTTTTTTAATCTCGATTACTACTGGAGTAGCCTTTGCTAAAAACTTCTGTCACCGTGCTATGTGTATGGCCATATGGAACTCTATGCGCGCGCGCGCACACACACACACACACACACACACACACACACACACACACAGTAGTGTGTAGTGGTAGTGTATACTCACAGAAAGACAGCTTCTTAGATTAGCCTGTGGAGTTGTGTATTGTGAATGTTATGTAAGAAGTTGGACATGCTGCATTGGCTGTGTGGGAGCTAGTTTCACCTCAACACTGTGATTGTGCCAGCAGAGACCCTGTAGCCCATCTGTTGAGTGGGAGCTCAAATGACCCACGTAGAAAAAATTCCTCCTCTTCCCTCCTCTACTCTCACACCAGAGCAGCTAAACCTGTAAGCATTGAGCACCTTTGCTCAAATGACCCAAGTGGTAAAATAATAATCAAAATGCAAACTGCATTTCCAGAAAAGTTGGGACTTTTTCTAAAATGCAATAAAATCTAAAATGTGCCAGTTCCCTTGAACCTTTATTTATCTGACCGAAGAATAAAAGGTTTTCAGTGTTTTCACTTATTAACTTAATTGTATTGTGCAAATATAGACAATTTAGTAAGTTCATAAAATATTCAAATAACATCCTTGTTGTTTGCTCTGGATTTCCAAATTAGCAGCTTAATTGGTAACAGGTGGGAAAATTGTGATTAGATAGGGAACCAGCATCCACCAAATCTTTGCAAGCAAACTTGTGTTGTGAGTCACTGCTTTGTGCAGACGTAAAACTAGATGATATTTGAAGATTTAGAGGTTCCAGGCAAATCTGTCATGCCAATGTGATGAATATATAGCTACATGGACTTAGAAAACTGAACCAGGAGGACACCAAACATCAATTCTGTGCAGAAACACTGTAGGTTTTCTGGGCCTGAGCTCATGTCAGATGAGAAAGTGACGTCTTTTTAGCCAAGACTGAGGTTGAGTGAGGTAATGTATTTGAAGATGTAATACCAATATGGCTCAATAAGACGGCCTCCTAAGTTTATCAGTGCTCTTTTATTTTTTCTTACATCTCCTTTGTCTCCATCGCTGTCTTCTTTGCTCTCCTTAGTCTTCCTTCCTTGACTTTGCCCTGCTACATATTCACAGCTCACTCTCATTAAATCAATGTAAGGTGTATTTTTAGCTGCTGCTCTCACCTCTGTACTCACTGTCAAACTGAGTGTTTTGTGTGTGAAACTACCAGACCCATTAAGTCGATTTCATTTTGTTAAAAATACTGCATGACAATGACTGCCAACTCTGCTTCTCTCTGTCCTTTTGTCTGTTGTGGTCTCTCCTGTTGTCTGTCAGAATCCAACTCAGGTTGGCACAGCCCTGCAGGTCTTTTACAACCTGGGCAGTTTAACAGAGACCATCAGCAGTGTGGTGGGGGGTTATCGCACCACCATACAAGACAACATCACCAGTGCTCTGGACATTAAGGGTCTGACACAGCCAGTCAACCCCAGAGGTGAGACCTAAAGAAGATGTGGTCATTGTTCTTATATTAAGCATCCACACGCTAAATACATTGTCCTAATTTCCAAAAGATAGAAGACAATGGAATCCCATAATTTGACCTAGTTCATCGGTTGGCTTGATCCAAAATAGATTATTATACCATGGCCACAGAGAATAGTCAAGTCTGGCTGAAGGGTGTGTTATTTTCATGGCTCTGATGTAGCTGCCACATCATCTGTCTCATTAACCCACACAGTATTTTCAGAAAACCAGCCTTGATTAGGTCAAGGCTTCTTCCACTGGTATTTGAAACCACATGTAGCTTTATATCACTTAATACAATGGTAAATTAGCACCTTTTAAAGGTGACAATTTTAAAGGGTAATTCTGTAATTATTAACAGAAAATCCCTTCAGTGTCAATGAATCCTACTAATAAGTTTGTGGATCCAAAAACTTATCTTATTCCTCTGTGCCATAGAGCTCCATTGTTTTCCATGAACAATAAGCTTCCTGTGAACCACACTGCACACAGTTGCACTGGCTTCCTTCATTACCATGAACACACAGTAGTGAAAACAGTCCCTATCAAATACATTAGTTGGCCCTGTTTCTTGCTTGTCAAGAACAGTTAAGCACAAGCACTGTTATTAACAGTCTGTAGAGATGTTGGTAGCAATAGTTTAGAAACACTGAGTGGAACATTTGAACTGATCTGTTTGTAATAACAGTGGAAGCCTATTGCATACCAATACACAAAATCACACTCTGCATTATCAGATGTTGACACTTATCTATTTGTTTTTGAAATTTGTGAACAACAACAAAAATATATGTAAAATGGACAGATCTCCCCTTTAATAAAAATGTGTAATTAACATAGCAAATTCCTCCCAGGTGCACCAGGCAGAGCAGTGCTGCCAACCCCAGGTAACACGGCAGCTTTCCGTGCTGCCCTGTGGACTAACTTGGAAAAACTGATGGATCAGATATGTGCTGCATGCAGACAGGTACCCACATATTTGAAACAATGTGCCGTACATCCACACTGTTAAAACACACACTAGCAACAAATGCATGTCAGGAGCACAGATGACTTGAGTGTGAAGTTATCTTTGTTGTGTGCTCACAGGTACAGCATCTGCAGAAGGTCCTGATGAAGAAGAGAGACCCAGTCACTCATGTGTGCTTTATTGATGAGATCATCAAGGTAGGTTTTGGCATTCAGGAAACAGCGACAAGGCTCCAGTTTAGCCGAACAATTAAACAACTTTATAAAAGATTTCTCATCATTAATATAAAATATGCATATGCTATTTCCTTCAACACCCATCGTCATCATTAACTGCACAGATCTGGATTGCAGAGAAGATGATCTCAGTAAAACAACACAGTACTGTAAACATGTAGTGTTTAAAGGAAACGCAACTAGTTGTGATTTTCATAATTCAGAAATGTAATGATATTGCTAGCACCATTTCACGATGCATATTGAAACTTTAAGATTTAGATATTAATCACAATCTAACCTGTTAATCTGATATGGAGCTTGTGGTAAAAAACTGTATGCACAGTAAAAAAAGTGAAGAACTGAAGGCTGGTTTCTTAGAAATAAGGAAAGAAAGTAGCAAAACAGCAACAACATGTACCAGCCACTGGGGCCCACCAGATCAAATTGTACTACTTTCAATAGTAATCACAGCAGTCATGAACGCATCATCGTCATCGTCTCACTATCTTACCTCCACAGAAACCCAGTTGTACAAATCTGAGTGGGAGACTGTTACTATGGAAACAAAGCTCTCACCAATTACCCAGAGATGGAGGTGCGAGTTGGAGACCTAATGACATGTCTAAATGCAATGCTCCTCAGCAGTGCAGCTGCACTATCATTCCTCACTGTCACGGACGAGTGTCGTGTGTCAGGATAAAGGACAAATAAACGATAATATCTTCTATAATGTCACTGGCAGTGTAGTGGAGCGTACAAGTGCAAATTCAGAACAATACACCCTCCTCTAGAGAGTTTTTATGGACTGTTACACCGTTACTACACTCACTTTTTTTTTTTTTTTTTTTTTTGAATGTCACGTTTTCTCCTCCATCATGATTCCTTAATGTTGTAGCAATTAACTCACCTACTCATGCTGTGGACAGAAAGAAACAACCTCTTCTCCTCTGAAAGGCACTAAAAGCATCCGTTCTTAGATATGATGAACAAACATGCAAAAGATCATTCATACTTATTATTTCCTCTAGGCTTGTTTTTGGTATGTGCCTTTATTCAGCTCCCAGCAGGAGAAATATCTTCCATGCTGTCACGAATGCAGAATGCTTGTGCCAGGCTAGTAACACGCTTGAGTCCCTGCTGCCAGCCTGTGGCTCCCTGTCAGCTTTACTATTGTTTTTCTGATGCTGTTGCTGTGTCTACACACTGTATGTAATTTTGCTTAAGATCCTGATCTGGCCTCTGGAGAAATCATAAATTACACATTGATAAATGTGTAATTTATTGATGTTAAATTGATGTTAAAATTGTGCTAAAATATTTAGATTTATAATAAATCTCACTGCTGTTTTTTTTTTTTTTTTACCCCTTTCCTTCTGAACCTGCACTACCTACATAGTATTCTAACTATAAGTGATAGCTGAACACGTCTTTCCAAAAGAGAGGGCAATTATTGGCTGCTTTGACAGCCTGCACTCGTCTTGTTTCACACTTAGTTTCACACACAGACATTGGAACATGGTTGCAGGTTCTTTCAGACAGAAGGGAATAATAGTGTTTTTCCACCTGATGGTATCGACTTGCTTCTGCTCGCTTTTGGTAACGGGTACTTTTTCCCAGTGCAAATAGTAATCCATTAGTGTAAGTGATGGATTACTACATGGAACTGCTGTGATCTCCAGCAATGAAAGAATGTCATTCTTGTTGTTATGAAAAGATTCAGAGATTCTAAGCATATCTCGGTGTGTAAGGAAACTGTGATCTTCGAGCCTCCAGGCAGCATTGGAAAACGGTCAAGTGATAAATATATAGCTACATGGCCTCGGAAAACTGTGGTCAGTTAATACAGTTCACCAGTGCACAGTTCAGGTTTGGACTGTTTGTCAAGGAGACAAATCTTGTTTTGGACTGACAACAGCAAGATCTAAAAAAATCGTGACACTTAACACTTCCCAAAAGAGGGACTCTAGTTGCAGTTGTAACCCTTCTCTCTGACCAATCAGTGCTTTCACCTTTTGGATACAAATAAAACACCAGGTACAATGCACAACTTTGGCCAGATGAAAAAAACAAAAACATGAATAGTCTCAATGAGTCTGTACCATGTGGTGGAAATATTCTGTTAGTTAGGTTCTGACTCGCTGTCTATGTTCCAGTTCAGTCCTGTATTGGAGAATGACTTATAAGGAACTTGCAATTGTTATTTAAGACAATTTCTCTTAATGTGAAACTTGTTGCACTGTTGCCAGTGAATGTGTAAAAAGTAGCATCACAATGGAAAGACACTGTGGAGGAAAAGTGAATATTTAGTGAGAGACCATCATTCAGCACAACTAAACATGTAGTTTTAGAAATTTAAATCAATAATAGGACAAACAGCAATGGCTGATCAGGAAGAAGAATCTCTGATTGTTCTCACAATACCTTCCAGTTTATCATAGTTGAGACTTTTTTATCTACCTGATAACAGGATGGTCAGCCTGATATCCTCTACACCTTCTGGACTGATGTGACCAACACACTCAGTGAGGAGTTTCACAGAGCAACTGAAGGTAAGATTGGTTAATTCTTTCCTTTTATCATTTGTTATTTAAAAGGATGCTAAAAGCTGCTAGTTCAGCCGTAATCATCAGTCTGTAACAAGAGCTCAGTTTACAGCAGGAAATCAGTGAGGCTGCGAGTAATAAACAACCTGTTGTCACTCAGCAGCCTCACATTGAATCATTGCTGGGCTGTGGTACAACCTTGGTTTTTATCAAGTCATTTTGTGCCACTGTTACAAGGTTGGAGTTCCTCCAAGCAGATATTTTACTTTGAGATAAATATCCCAGATATCTTTAGTAAGTGTTCCTGAATATCTTTAGGGAAAAGTTATCTGTGAACATTGCTGTACACTTCAGGTAACATTTGCAAAAGATTCACCAAAATGTGTTTGCTGGCTACTGTTCTGTTTATTATTTATATTTATAACCTGCTTTTTCAATCTTGCACAGTTCTGTTGGCCTTGAGCCATTGGTTACAATTTTGGAGGAATACTTTGTGTCATTGCTGTCCTGCTGAAAGATCCATTTCAGTCCAAGCTTTAGCTTCTTTATTGATGTTTTCAGAAGTTTCAAAATATCCACATAATTCTCCTTGTGATGCAATCAATTGTACAAAGTGCACCAGTAAGTCCTTGCGGCAGTGGTCCATTAGAGGATGCTTGAGGGAGAGAGACAGAGTAAGAGGCAGCAAAGCCCGTGTTGTTTCAGTCTCTGCTCATTCTGCTCTCTGCACTCACATACAGCCACATTTTACACACTTCACATCATATGTTTAATGTGAACTCGAGAAATTTCACTATTTTCCCGTCGTTCTACTCTTCCCACAATTCATCTTGCATTTTGGGATAAAACCAAATACAGGGATGGAAGAACCTGCTGGACGAATGACCACATCAGCATGAAATGAATAAAACCACTCATCCTGCTATTTTGGAGCTAAATGCTTTTCAGAAGTTACACACAATTAAAAATGCTTCAAAATGGGAACTGATTATTGTTCACCTCCCTTATCATCCTTCTCTTGTTCTCCATCAAACAAAATCTATCTGTAGTCAGTTAAGAAACAAAGCAACACATTTCCCCTTTTATGACGAGAAAAAAGAAAAATGGATGTAGTGGTGGACTCACAGGAAAGAAAGACTTACGCTGACAATAACATCTCTCTGTCACTTGCTCTTTCTCGCACGCTCACAGTTCATATGGAGGCGTTTCAGTAGAGAGTTGTCTGAAAAACAAAGTGAGAACATGCGAGGCACATTTGGCTGCTTGCTAACATGCTTGGCTTCAGACTTGCATTGAAAACCTGTAGTTTCTGTCGTGCTGCGTGTGTATGTACACAGAAGTATATTTCATTATGTTTTTACTTTTTAAACTCAGATTTTGTGGTGATGGGGACTATGAGACTATGGTCTTATCATGGAATCTGTTTACTGCACAACAAAATGGAGAGCACTTTCTGTCCATCTCCTCTACTTCTACTTTCTACTATTCTTCTGTTAAAACACTGCTTACTGATCCTAAACACAGAAATATACTGAATACAATAAGATGCATGTAGTAGAAGGTATGTTACTATATACTAATGCAGAACTTAATGTCTGTTACATACAACTTTTGAACGGTAGTGTATAACCAAAAAAATGTCTCTTTATATATCCATAACTGTCCTGTACAATTGTCTGAGATTAGATGTTCTGTCCAGTTCTCACCTATGTCCAGCCATCTGTCTCCCCTCATAGTGTCCCATTCTGTGCTGGTCACACTGGTGAATCACCACACAAGACATCGTGACTCAGAGCAGACCTATATCCTGGCCTGCTGTTGAGCACATTAGAAAAAGAAAAGGATAACGAAGAGAGCAGTTTCACAGCAGAGTTAGTGTTGTAGTTTGATATCGGGTATGTCACCACTATGCACTGCTTGGCTGCTAATTGGAGATTTAAAATATTCATAAATGCTTTTAATGGAGAAATGGAATGAGAGAGGGAGTACACCAGCAGGCAGTTCTTGGCCTTGTTGTACCTATAAATAGATGCACATTTTCCACCATACACATTTTTAGTGTAGAAGTGTGATTAAAGATGCATTCAGTTATGTTTTGGCCACTTTGGTGCTGCAGAACAAGCTGAGATATGAAGTTGTTTATGAAGGTGTTATGACAAACATTAAGAAAATACATTAGCTTTCATTTGGAATTGTGTTTCTGGCCACCTTATGAATGAGTCCTCCGAACCACACATTTCATTTGATTCACTGTCAGGAAAAAGATTTTAAATAGTGGCCACGGTAAAATATCTGATTTTGAATGAAAAATAATGAGCTTTCATTCTTTGCAGTTGTCAAAATGGTAAAAAAATGTTCTTTTGCTTTTTTTTTTTTGTCTCCAGCCTCATCTTTCCTGAAGCAGGCGTTTGAAGGAGAGTATCCCAAACTGCTGCGACTGTACAATGAGCTGTGGCGCCGACTGCAGCAGTATAGCTCCAGCCTGCAGGGTGCACTGACGAGCAGCGGTGTGATGGACGCATCTCTGGACATCACTGCCACAGAGACGGACAACCAGGACCTCTTCATGCATGGCAAACAGGACTACAAGTGAGCCCAAGCACGGACATCAGCACAATCAGAATCAGAGCAGGGTGTGATCACACCAGTGGGTTATTTAGTTTGGTGTGAACCAGGGTGGAAAGGTTTATTTTTGAGCATATTTGTGTTTTTATATAGTTTAGTTAACACTTCAGCCTACAAGGAAACAAGCATTTGTAATGTCCTACTCAAGTCACAAGCAGGTTTGAACAGATTTGAGATATAATAATTTTAAGTTCTTAAACCACAGAAGTGTGTGATATGAATCATGCCTATCTACAATTCAGAGCTTCTAGCATTAAGGTATTAAAATCCTTGTAATTATTTCAATATTAATCATCTAAAACAAATTCACAGTGAAAGCTTTGCATTCCAGAGATACGAAAATAACACAGAAACACAATAATTAATTTTTTAATTAAGTGATGGAACTCATTATTGTATAAACCATAAAAGCTGTGTATACACACCTGGCCAACAGTTTGGGGTTACATAGATGTGTTTTTGATTTGACATCATCAAATTGATCAGAAGTACAGTGTCGACTTGTTATGTAAATGCTTATCTTAGCTCGATCGCTTCTTTTATGGAACATCTACATGGACATACAGAATGACATCATCAGCAAACAGTACCATGTGAATGAAGTTTGTATTGTATACAATGATACAACACGGAACAGACACACACACAAAAACAAGCAGAAGCAAGCCTCTAGTATTCTGCCTATATTTAATAATATTTAATAATATAATTCATCATAGATTTGGAATTCAACGGTACTTTGCTAAAGTGATATTTTCTGCTGTTGACAGTGTGAATAGAACATTGAATGAGTCGTTGTGTTGTAACCTATATCCATGTTGTTAATAATGGTTCCTCAAACGTTCCTCATCTTTTGTCTTTTGTTTGTGTGTGTATGTGTAGTCCAGAGAAGGCTCTGAAGGACTCTCTGCAGCCGTACGAGGCAGCCTACCTCTCCAAGTCCCTCTCTCGCCTGTTTGATCCCATCAACCTCGTGTTCCCCCTGGGTGGCAGAAACCCACCCTCCAACGACGAGCTGGACAGCATCATCAAGACTATCAGCAGGCACGTACGGCACATAGCTTTACAGCCATGAATGTGTCATGACCACTAGACAATGGACTGAAACATGCACATGCAGTAGTATTTCTGCGTGGGCCCTATCTGCACAGTCACAGGGCTAAAATGAACTTCTCTAGGCTGGGGAATCTCTGTGTATTAAAAATTCACAATAGAAAGAATAAAACCCAACCTGGAGGGAAGCTGCATGTGTCCTGTCACAGTTTTATAGATGCTTCTTTTAGCATTATAGTCAATGGAGAAAATGTTTTTGGGCTGCTGGATAAAATTGGCTGAAGGGCTGAGAGGCAGAGCCATATTCAGCTCCTTTAATACACCCGTGCTTACAGCAGGGAGCCCACACTGAATCACACCAAAACAATCAGTATTTTATTCAACCACTCCCTTATTCTATGCACCACTTGTGCTTTTTTTCACACATTAAATACTATTTAGAAAATAGCCCCTGTTCATTTAAAATGATAAACCAGTTTTTGTTACCTGAGTGTTATTGCTATTTATGTGTAAAGTGGTCTTTTTAGAGTTTTTCAGTCTTAAAGCCAGTTCAGTGATTATTATTCAGCACAGTGTGGATGAAGAAATGGCAGCTGCTACAGCTTTTGTCTCTCATCACTGACAGTGTTAAAGTTCACTCAGTTAAAATGTCAACAGTGGCTGAGATTGTTAAACACCTTCTCCTGCACTAAAATAGAATCACTTTTCACTGCTCATTAGCAAAATGGCAAACCCCACTAATATGCGTTTTGTTCACTGCTACAACCAGCTGATATTGATCAATGTGTTGGTATAAACATGAAATGTAAAATAATATCTTTCTTTCATCTAGATACTTACAATAAACATCATTCTCTTCCTAAACTGCAGACACATTTATATTCTTTCTGATAAAAACATTATGCAGCCATGATGCAGGTTAAATATATATATATAAATATACACACTTTATACTTTGTTGTTAATACTTTTCCAGGTTAAATGGGAAAATCTGACTTATTTATTAATTTGTTTGTTTTGCAGTGAGCTAAATGTAGCATCAGTAGATCCAAACCTCTCCCTTGCTGTGGCCAAGAATGCTGCCAAGACCGTGCAACTCTTCTGTGTCAAGTCTGAACAGCTGGTGTGTTTGTTCATCATGTCTGTTTAAATACATAAAAAACACCTGCTTTATGTGCTGTGTACTTCTATCATATTTATGCTGCCTCCCCATATGTTTCTGTCTGATCATTCTACCTTCTGTCTGCAGTTGTGTACTCAGGGTGATGCCAGTCAGGTGATTGGTCCATTAACAGAGGGACAGAGGAGGAATGTTGCTGTGGTCAACTCCCTCTACCGTCTGCAGCAGGCTGTTGCCAAGGTGAGATTAAAAACGTATGATCCAGAACTCACTACTAGCTAGTTCCAGTCTGTCACAGGAGCATAGTGATAAAGTGGAATTGCTTTGGTTACCAACCAAACCAAAATACTGCTGTAAATCTGTACGTCTGTTGTATTTTAAATGTCACTTAATCAAATGAAAACAAAATGTTTGGTTATTAAGTTTGTCTGTTACACAGATGTAAAAATGTAGTGGACACACTTTCGACAGGCTTGAACTTGGATTCTTACATTTTCCCTGCAGCTTTAAATGATCACATTTTAGCTTTTATTTGATCATTTTACAACAACAACAAATTCCATTCCATTTTGCATTAATTATTACCACCGGACTGTGGCAGAGCGAGTGTGATGGTTAAATACAGAAGTGTTAGCCACCTGTCATCAGAATTAGTTATTAGAAAGTAATAATACAGTGGTGATTGAGTACCCTGTAGAGTTTTCTCCATTTCTGCCTAAATATTGACTAAATCAAGTCCAACAACTAGAGAAAGGGAACCTACTTAAACACATGAGACAAACTAATTCCACTTAGTTTTTTATTTATTCAGTCTTAAAAGTGTATGTGTAGCAACAGTATGTGAATCTCCAGGATTATCAGTTCATTTGAAGGGGAAATCAGAGTCAGGTGTTTCAGCGGGATGGTAATCAGGTGTGAGTCTGGGAGTCATAAGAGAAGTCTGGGTCTTCACTGTCAAAGTCTGATCTTCACAACACAGGTTTGTATAAGGCTGCGCCAGTTCAGAACTGGTGTGTAGGTGTGTAAATTATCTAGGAGGTAACAAGGAACCACAGTGCAGTGTCAAGGAAACTAAAGGCCTTAACTTACAGTGGCTACTACCAATGTTCATGAGTTCATCAGTGTTGAACAACAGTGTTCATTATGTTTGGAGACAACCAACTCTTTATTCCAGTATAAGAACCTTATGCCATCTGTGAAACATGGTGGTGGCAGTATCATGATTCAGGACAACTACAGTAAATAAATGAATAAATTAAGTGTAATGTTTCTGTGTCATTTGCATTTGTGGTTCCCTTTGTCTGCTTTGAATTCATATTGATGAGGAAATGCAGAAGATTTTTAATAAACTTTTCATAAACTTTCAAGTGTTTACTCATGTGAACATTTGTCTTTTAGTAATTGGTTGATTCTTTGTCCACAACATTGTCCAGAAGTGCGACATGACTTGCACAATAACACATGCACTTTTCTAACTTTGTGTACTTTCCTAATGTATAGATGTCACACATACACACACACTTAAAAGGAAGCAAAGGAAATTACAAGTGGATAAAAGGAACTGTAGTCAGGGTGCAGTGTGTTCCCTCTGCCTCCTCATTAAACATGCATGGTGTGTCCTGGCACAGCAGCCCGGCTGATTAATGGCGTAAGAAACAGATTACTTCAGCATTAATTATTTAACCTGAAGGCTTTACATTTTTACCGTGTGAAAACAAAGTGGGAATTTATTCTAGACAGGCAGAGGCAGGGATGACGAGATGAAGACAGGTTGTGGGACAGCGAGTATGAGGCGAGAAAACAAACGCACATTCTTGATGTTCCGCTTTGAGTATGTGTAGACAAAAAGGGAAATGATATTTGTTGGTGATAGTAAAGAGTCTCAGAAACCATGTTTTTCCAGCACGTCATTAATCCTTTAACTAGACCAACAAATCAGTGACTTTAGATTGATATGAACAACCACATCTGTCCAGGGTATTACTAGTTACACAGCTTTGAGTGTTAGAGCTCCTCCATAAACACGCCTTTCTTTTAATGTGCACTCCCAGCCTTTGCCTCCACTCCTGTTGACCTTTGACTTCCTTTGTTTTGTATTTGCAGATTATTTCAGGAGCAAATCCACCAGCTGCTGCTGAGGCTTTGTCTTCTTCTCTGGAGGTATCGTATCTCTGGAGCGTTTTCATTTCTACCTTAACACTGGTTTCAAATTTCTGTTTCCAGTTTTTTTTTATTCATTATGAATCTACTTTTTAGCAAAGCCTCCCAAGCACTTAGTAGGAAATCCACATTCCCATGTGCTGCTAATGTTCACACTGTCTTTCACTTGCTCTAAAATAATCACAGGGAACAGCACCCTCTTGGGTTTATTATTTTAATGGAGCTTTTCCTCAATTTACAAAAGGCCTAAGGCTCACATCCTTTCATCAAATGAGAAAACTGGGACCTGCACAGTTGATTAAATTATCAGTGGAATTGTTTCCTAAGTGTGTAAACCACCTCTTTAAATGTGTATTACTATTTGAACTCAGCAAATGGCTTAGTTTACGTTTTGTGCTGAATTTAAGCACAATGTAGCAGATTGATTATTAAACTTAACCTAGATACAAAAGCTAAAGTATTTAGGCTGTTTTTAAGCCAAATTCAGTATTTTCATAATTTTCATTGTTCTGAGGCAGAAATATTTAATATGTACAGTCTTCTCATGCTTATGCTTGGTTTCATTTTCTATACAACAACAACATCTGATTCAGTATTTCCTATCCTGCTGACACGAGTGCAGCTTGTGAGATCATTTTGGGCAGTAAATTAGGTTGATAATGACAGTTATGTTATAGTTATACTGTTTAATAGCACCTTTCATTAAACTGAAGAAGACTCAGGCATTCTTGTTTGTTTCTTAGTTCAGGAAAACACAACTACACCTCTTTAGGTCAGAATATCCACCACCTACCTGTAACACACACACACACACACACACACACACACACACACACACACACACACACACACACACACTTAATATTGCTCTTCCTGGTGAGAACTTGTCTGCATCGTGCTGTGGATTCTAAATTGTTGTGGATCAGATACTTCAGTTTCAGTTAATGTTGGTGAGATAGTCTTGCTTTATTTACTGATCAGCACACAGCAGATGACATTCCTATATGTCAAATGTAAACCAGTCACCCAACCTTATATACATACCTGCCGCTCACATGACTACACAGACAACATGCAAGGACACAGGTAATGAGCAGCAGGTAGTGATTAGATGTTTGATTAGAATTGTTTTCCTCTTCTGTGATTCAGGGAGTGCAGGCCCTGATGAGCAGTGCAGTGCAGCCTCTGCTGCAGTCAGTCAGTGACTCCATAGAGGCCATCATCATCACACTACACCAGGAGGACTTTTCAGGGTAAGTCACATTCACCTGTCAGTGGATATTCGTAGCAAAGTTGATGTATGAAGTATGGAATTAAGTAAAGTAGAAATCTCTCAAACTTGTGCTTCAGTAATCACATGTAGTTACTTTGTTCCACTGCATCATTAGATTATCCTGAAGACGTCATTAAAATGTTTGCCTGTATGTGTGCACGTGTTTCAGGCCACTGTCCAGCCCTGATAAACCTGACGTTCCATGCTCCCTGTACATGAAGGAACTGCAGGGCTTCATCTCCAGAGTGATGGCTGACTACTTCAGACACATCCAGTGCGTAGACTTCATCTACGAGAACACAGAGGCCATCGCTCAGCGAGCCATCGAGCTGTTCATCCGTCACGCCAGCCTGCTGCGCCCACTGGGAGAAGGCGGCAAGATGAGGCTGGCCGCAGACTTCGCTCAGGTGAGGGTGCTGCTGTCACACTGCTGCTCTTCAGGACGAGTCTCTTTTCTAACCAGTGTTTTTTTCATGTGTGACAGATGGAGATGGCGATAGGTCCTCTGTGCAGGAGAGTGTCTGATTTGGGGAAATCCTACAGAATGCTGCGCACCTTCAGGTGTGTACGCTCACATATCACTCAAGCAGCAGTTTAGTTTCCACCAACTTTCAAAAGGAGCCGACAATGACTGAACTGAACATTCAAATATAGTATAGTTGCATGAAAATAAGAAGAAATCGGGAGATTCTCACATTATAACAGTCGCATGTTTATTGTTTCTAGGTCTTTGTAGGTTTTGTCTCCCACTATGGACTAAACAGGCTGCAGTGTTTTCAGGTCGTTTAGACAGGCTGCAGTGTTTTCAGGTCGTTTAGACAGGCTGCAGCGTTTTCATGAAAGCGATCTCACAAGAACAGTTTGAGGGACTTTCTTCTAAATTAGATTTTTGTGGACAAAGGTGAAGGTCACTGTTGTGAAAACAAACATCAGGAGCTACTCAAAGGAATCTTCAAATTTGGCACCCACTTGGACTCATCAATGGACTGATTAGAACATGAGTGTGGACAAATGTGAACATAAACTGCAACTTGCCTGGTTGCTCCACAGTTGCCCTACATGATCTGTAGTAAACTGGCTAAAACATGAGCAGCAGTCCACACACAGTGCGTTTGCAGTTCATTGTGTTTGTGTTACAGGCCTCTGCTGTTTCAGACCAGCGAGCTGATCGCCAGCAGCCCAGCTGTGGGTGACCTGATCCCCTACAGCTACTTGCTGCACTTCCTCTTCACTAGAGCC
>OMLM01019988.1:0-19284 GCA_900302695.1 Helostoma temminkii | reverse complement strand
AGCAGCAGACACACAAAAAACACTGCACTGGTTGGTAGGGACAGTAACTGCGCACACGCGCACACACGTGCGCACACACTCACACACACACACACACACACACACACACACACACACACGCACACACACACACACACACAGAGCACAGCTCTAGGCTTGTACTGTTGTACTGTACCAACTAAAGGTGCGTCCTCCCCACAGAGGTCAGAGTGGTCCATCGCCCGTTACTCCCAGTGGCTGGACGATCATCCCTCAGAGAGAGACAGACTAACCCTCATCAGGTATGTCTTTTGCATTGTGTGAATCCTCCAGGTCTAACTATGTCCAATGTATTTCCTCCCTGCTAAAACATTTAGAGAGAAACCTGCTTCATTTATTGCACATAAAGTAGCTTCAGCTTTTTCTTTACACCCGTTAATCAGCAGAACAGTGATGGACAAACTCTACAGGTAGCAGCAGCCCCTACTAGTCTGTTTCCAACACACTGCCACAGCAGTGACTGTGTTTGGCTCTGAGCACTGAGAGAATGCAGATGACCCACACTCAGTACTGTGCCTGAATGCATCGTGTGTTGACACAAATAAAGCGGCTGTGTTCACTACGCTGTTGTGACGTGTAAGATGTAGAACCATGTGACTGAAGAACAAACAGTCTCATTTCACACAGAAGGCTGTTGTGATGAAGTGCAGACTCTGACTATAACTGTGATAAATGATCAGCCTCTAGTGGTGAACCAAGCTAAGTGCACATTCGGTGCCTAAAGAGTGAACTGTTCACTTTCAGGTTAAGAAGCTTTTTGAAAGAGGAGTGCTGGCTTCTCTGTCCCCAGCACCTGACTTTCTTCTCTGATCGTGTCCCGTCTCTCCTCAGGGGCGCTCTGGAGGCCTACGTGCAGTCTGTGAGAGCCCGGCAGGGGAAGGAGTTTGCCCCCATCTATCCCATCATGCTTCAGCTGTTGCAGAGAGCCACCAGTGGTTCTCAGGAGGTCAGAGCCTGAAGACAACGCAGCTTCTGTCAGTGCTGGGATAAGGCTGGACCCAGTGAACACTATGTAAATCCTCCTCTGGACACATTTATCACTATACCAGCAGCAGCTTTTCTGCTTCTGACTTAGTTTTAATACTTTGACTTTGTTGTGTAGGTATGTGGTTCTTTTTTACTCTGGTAGTAACTCAAAGCAGAATGTCCTGTAAGAAAGTACACAATTACTGAAATGACTAAGCTGTGAAGCAGAGTGGCTGCTCATCATCTGTAGATACTAATAATAAAGCAGCTGTTTTTCCCACAGTATGAAGAACAGGATGTTGTTTTTTTTCTAACTTTCTACACAAACAGCTGTAAAATGTCACTGACTCATGGAGGTGTGTGTACAGCAGCTCTACCAATGACTGAAAATAAATAGTGAAATATTTCCACGGCTTTTATTTATACAGTACTTCATTAGAAGCAGAGGTATGGATCTCACACACACACACACAGTATGACATAAGTAGTTTACACAGGTGGTTTCAGATGGGCCATTTCCACTGGTTGGGAGGAGGCTCCTCGATCAGCGGCTCCCATGGTTTCCATTCAGACATTCTCCTGGAGAGAGTCAGCTCACACTCCGCCTGCATGTGCGCACACACACAGGATTCATTAGCATGTTAAACTCTAGGTGTCTCAGACTCAGTTACTCAAGTTAGAGTTCTAGCTTAAAAGAAACGGTTGTCATTCTGCTGTGCTAAGAATTACCACAGTATCTGATAGAAAATTAGCTCTGTAACACTTTAACTCTGTGACTTGACACTACAACTATATATAATTATATAGAAAACAAGCCTTGAGCAGCACACTAAGACAGTGGAGAGGAAAAAAAAATCCCTTTTATAGAGAAAAACCTCCATCAGAACCAGGCTCAGGGTTGGTGGTCATCTGCCTCAAACGGCTGGAGTAAGTGTAGAGAGAGAGAGAGAGCACAAACACAGGAAATGGTCACTGAAACGATGACCTACCTGGAAAATGACTTCTTCAATCTGACCAGAGTTTATCTTCTTCTCCAGTTTTTCAACATCAGGCTCCTGTGAAGACACACATCCATCAAACATTGTATCATCACCTCTACAATCGCACAGTACATCCTGCAGCGACCTGTTACTGACCGTTTTGACATGGTTGAACCTCTCGTTGACCAGCTGCTCAGTGTACTTCCTGTAGGCAGCGTCCTGCGGCATGGTCTGCAGCGTCGCCAGAATCTTAGAGTAGAGAATCCTCAGACGCTGAGAGGAAGAGCAGACAAGAAGAAACTTAGTGTTAACAACGTCTGAGGTGCCAGAGGGGCATGCGTGTGGTGTTCACTCTCAGCCGCTCACCTCATGTGGATTCTGGGACACAGCCAGGCCAAGCAGGCCGGTTGTCTGGAAGAGAACAGCAAGAGACACTTGTTAAGTCAGAGACTTTTCAGCTCCTGATCACTTCTGAACAACACTGAACGTTTCAGACAACAGGAGCTGCAACCTGATTCTAAGCACTTCGCGATACATCAAAGCACATACACACCATTCATGTGAGTAGTGTGCCGCTCAGCACAGCACTGGCATCAAACAGCAGATCTGACAGCACACAAACATGGCTGCCAGTGGTTTAACTGCTTGTCTTAACGTAAAACATATCAGGTTGAAATACTTTAAAAATGATTACTCATTTAAATGACCGACCAACTCAACAGCTTCCCTACAGTGGATGAGATTATTACTGAATCTGGACAGATGGAAGAATCTGAGGTTGCGGGAAGTACCTTCAGAATCTGGGTGAGTGCTGTCAAACCACTGCTAATCAGCGAGTGACTCAAATATGTAAAAATAAATGAAGCTTTGAAAGTATTTGGGGAAAAGCCAAATGAACTATTTGTCCTATAATCGGTGGAAAATTCCACTTTCCAGGCACCTTTCTGGAAAATAATCAGTTGTGTACCAGTGTTGTCCTAACCCCAGCTGCACAGCACTACAACTACGCAATGTTTCCTGCAGTGGTTTTTCCAACATTCGCACATTTTCTGAAATTACTTTCCGAATCCTGAGACTTATAAGTGGTCAGAGTCAAGTCATTTTAGTAGATTAATTTCTTCTCCACAAAACGTCTCACTTGCTTTTCAGATATTTCCCTACAATCTTTTAAAATACATTACTATATGTTCTCGTGAGGATCTGGTTATGATGAGTTAGCATTTAGCTAACGTTTCGTGCACTCAGCACACAGGTTAATGTGTGTAGTTTATCGTAGCGTAACTTCAGCAGGACAATGTAAAAAGCTTAGGTAGCATAACAGCTAGCTAATGTTAACACACCGCAGCGTCTCGTTCAAACTGTACACTCTGTCTGTGTAGCCACATTAATACACCACAGCGGTTGTAGTACAATATAGTAGAAATAACATTAATGCGGATGGCACTGAATTCTTTATTTCTTTCGCTTAGATAAAAACATGACCTCTACTCGTACCTTTTTCAGCAGCCCAGCCATCCTTCTCTGCGGCGGACGGGCTTCCGGCCACTAAATATGACGTCAGCGTTTGTGACTGTGCGTACATTAAGATGTTACCATTTATTTTAAAAATAGCCAAACAGACGTTAGTTAATTAAGACATTAATTGACACATGTATAGTTTTTAGCAAAAACAAAAATCGATTTTTTTAAAAAAATTATTACAGACTATGGTTTCACAGCGTTAGATTGACCCACAACATGGCTCCCTCTGCTGTCCTGTCCTGTCAGGACCTATTCACCCACTTTACTCACAGTAAGTCACAAGGCTTCTAAATCACTGGGCCCACATCTCTCTCTCTCTAAAATTGGCCACAACAAGACTCTCACTATGAAACCGTACCGCAGACATTTGATGTGGAATAAAAACAGCAGCTGATTGTGGCCACATCATGTAATGACAGCAGCATTTTTTATTATGAATCTGCATTACCAAATATTGTGGAGTAAATGACTGAACTTATAGTGTAAGTAACCTCAACTCTACAGTGTCTGTAGAGCTCCCAGTGTTTGAGCTGTCGCAGGCTGAGAGTGAAGTGACTTCTATATGTTAGTGTGTTTTTGAGTTGAGGCAGGCGAAGACGTCACAGCAGGTGGAGGTTGGACAAGTTTAATGACATCAGAGCATACTGATGGCAGCTATCTGCACAGGACCAATATTAGCAGTTCTTAAAACATCTATTGAAAAGTGACATCTATCTACAATACAGTAAAAAATTCAAAGTATAAAAATATATTACAAATCTCAAGTATTTACAAAGACAGCTTCTCTACATGTCTAACCGTCTACACTTACAGCCTGATCAGTTAGTCTCAGTCTAGTTGTGTTACCTAAAAAAATAAAATAAAATACAAACATCTTCCCCTACATGTCCTTGGTAAAAAGTCAGCACCGATTGAGGAAATACTGTGAGCCTTAGAGGTACCCAGAATCCTCTGGGAGAGGGAGGAGGAGGCGGACAGAAGAGGACCGTCTCCTCCTCGAGGTTGGATTAGCAGGAAGTGACGGTGGAGCTTCTCTGGAGGTGTTAGAAGAACATCCTGTGGGAGAGACAAAGATGTATTAGATGCTGCTTAGCTTCTTGTTGCTACACTGGACACACACACCTACCTGTAGATGCTGGGATCCAGCAGCACAGCCGTGTCTGTGGGCAGCTGTGATAGATGAACCACCTTGGTCTTCTGCTGCGGTCGATCGCTCTCGTTCACCCACACGTCCGGCAGTCTGCCACAGAGAGACGGTCACATGTCACCATCGTCTCAGCAACGTCTGAAAACACTCGTGTTGGGACGGGCTCTCATCAAACACCATCATAGCATCGTCCACTTTAACCCTTGACCAGTCAGACTTAGTGCCTCTGGATACTCTAATATAATGATACTGTCAAAATGTAAAAGCTCCTGCAGGCATAGTGGACATTTGATCATCAGAGACAGTTTAAAATCTCTGAACCACTTTAAGTGACACCATGCCTTCATTCAGGTGATGTCTGCCAGTGTTTGCTTTGCCATTTGTTGTTTTTCCTCACTGCGACGCACTTTTTCCAACAAAAATTCAGTAAAAATGCTGCTTTTCATATTCTGAGCCACGGTTAGTTCACATTTGGTGAAACTGTCATCTCACCTTTTCAAAGCCAAACCAGCTCTGTGTGAGTGATGATCTGTTCCCTGCTGTCCACATGTTGTCTCTTGGTGAGGTCTGTTCCCTCTTAGTTGTACTGTTGTGCTGTGCACACACTCTTGGCATACACATGAATCAGAGTATCCTACAACGAGGGTTTTATTTATACCTTTTCCAGTCTTTTGTTTAATACCATGGTATTAAACCTGATGGTTATCATAGTATTTACATTTGTTTATCACCGGTATTGGAAAATCTATCTTGAGCGTGCCTGTCAGACTGTCTGTGGAGTATCTCTGGACATCCCAGAAACAAACTGAAAGTTATGTAGTTAGCAAGAAATGTGGACACATAGTGGCTGCAAAGAGAGTTCACACGTCAAACAACTGATAACAATCAGATTAAAATAAATAATTGTGTAATGATGCATACTTATCAAACCATGAAGCTCTCATACTGTTGCAGTCCTGTAATGTGATGCTGACATAAACTTTAAAATGAGCTAATTTCCCTGTTATATACAAGTGTTTGTGCCATTTTGAATCTAATACAGGTTGGAATTCATTTGTGAATCGTTGTATTCAGTTTTTATTTACCATTTGTACAATGACCTAACTTTTGTTAGCCAGAAGGAGCTACTAATTCCATGTAGAACAGACGTCACCTTCACCAGAGACTTTAGAGGCATCTGTACATCAGATATTAAAACCAACTTAGTGTTTATCTAATGCACTGACAGTGGAGGGAGGAAGAAGAAAAGCAGGTCTTACATGTCTTCAGGTGTCCAGTGCAACAAGACCTTCACTTTCCCAGAGTCCTCTTTCCTCCTGGCTATAACCTTCACACACACAGAACAATACAGTCAGTTCAGCAACACAATGCATGATGTAGATCAAATGCTAATACAGGTTCCGGGGCTGAGAAGTGTGTATGAGTGTTCCAGCCCACCGTGCTGTGGAAGACCACACTGTGTCCATTGCCCAGGCTCTCAATGTGTGTCGCCAGGTTAAGGCAGATGGCTCGATGGCGGATGGCGTCCATGGTCTGAGCATCAAAGAAGTCATGAGGTCGGGCTGGAAGGAAAAAAACATTTCAGTAGCATGACTAATAAAGGTGTGTGTGTGTCAGTGTGAAGACATGGTCGTGTGTGTGTGCTGCACATACGGAGCGAACGTCTGTATTTGTTCTTCAGCTTCCTCCTCTTGTTGAGGCCAGCCTTGGACGGAGACTCCTCCTTCACTCTGCCCTGGCTGGACATTTTGGACGAGCTCTGGGAGCTGAAGTGAGTGGGGACGTGACGTGCCAGCCCCCCCTGAGAGGCAAACGTGGCGTTGCAGCCCCCCACCACACACTGCAGGAACACAAAGGAGTCATAATGTCAGTTAAGGCTCACCAACACAGGTAGCACACTACAAGTGAGGCGTGTTTCTTCACCTTGAACGGTTTGTCCCCACTGTGGGTCAGCATGTGTCTCTGGAGCCAGCTCTGACTGGTCGATGGTGTGTTGTACACTTTGCAGCCCTTCCACAGACACACAAACACCTGTGTGCACATACATAGTTAATAAACATGCATGGGAAGTAATGGAGGGTAAACAGAAAGTACTGGAGTATTTTAGTATCAGCTTGTTATGTGCAGATACTGATTTCACTTGGTTCTAACACGAGCTGACTGTTTAGTCTATTTTATTTAAGTAGCATAATAACTAATTTCATATTTTCACATATTTCATCAAACCGTGTCATTAGCATTTTCTACTTCTGTTTACTTCTACTTCATCGTCATGTGGAAAAGAGTGTTGGCAGCTACACAAAGATGATGACAGTTACCGTCTGTCCTACCAAACAGCACATTAGCAAATGTTCCTCTTGTGAACAGTAGAGTTGTAACGATTCTTCTGATCCACAGTTTGTATCATACTTTGGTTTTTGTTTTAAACCAACCAAACAGTCAGGAACACTAAACACTAACAGGACTCTGAGCACTGTTGAAACACAGGTGACCTACACCCTGTACTGTCCTTGAACACCTCAGACACACTGCACCAGTGCTGCTGCTAACGGACAGCCTACGTTTTGTTTTGTTTTTTACGTAAAATCTGCAGACCAAGTGAGAAGTCACGCTATGACAAGAACACAGGAAACAGTACATTTCTGAGATGTGATATACAATTTACAGGCGTCATGGAGACAGAACCTTCCGGTAACCTTCCTCTTTTCGACCAACATGAAGTCTGATGTCATTACATCACTATATACGTCTGTCCATCTGCTTTTACTGCAACACTAACATGTGTGGTTTTAGTTTTAGAACCATCACGCTCACAGGACAGCAGCACAACTAAAGCCTCAAAGGTCTCAGCAGGTCTGGTTCTGACCCACTCTTCTCTCATGGGTTCATTAACTGCAGTCATATTTTGCTCTGTTCACTGAACATCTGTCCACTGGGCATTAAGCGGATGGATCATGTTACGTTCTCACACCTGCAGTTATCTGATCCCACAGGTTCCTCATACAGTAGTGGCTTCAGCTTTTTAATTAAAAAAATAACTGCATCGAGACACCCTAAGGAGTGGCACACCCATATAGTAACCCGACACTGACCCCTCCTCTCTGCGCATCTACATGTGTGGCTCGGATGTGTTCGGCCAGGTCTGGGCTGCTGGGGAACTGGAGCTGGCAGTGATCCCAGCAGCATGTATAGCTCAGAGACTTGCCACCCGCGGGCGCAGAACCACTCCCCGCCGGTGCTGCCCCGCCATGACCGTTAAGCATAGCCGGGGTGGAGCGTCCGCTTGATGTGCTTTCCATGTCCATCAAGGTGCTGCTGATACTAGAGTGGGAAGATGAGAGAAAGAACACGTTAGAAACACTAAGTACGAATATTCCTATCTGTCTAAAAATCATAAAGTTTCATGTGAAAAATCAGCAGATACATTTAGATGCTTTTCACAGCTCCCACAGAGCTGTGGCAGGTGGTGGGTTACTGGAAGTGTATGTGTGCTGCACATCCTACAGCAGGACTTACACCTCTGAAATACACAAACACACTAGTGTCCAGCTGCCACACTGCTGTGTGTGGGAACAGAAGCTACAGTGAAGTCCTCCAGCTGCCACAGCAGCAGGATTAGCAAAAGCTGAGTGGCTGCTAAACCTGCATTAAAGCAGGCAGCAGATGGTAGTTTCTACGTTAATGGAGTTTAGGTTTCTTCCCTCTATGAGCCGCTTTCACTCTTAACAAAACACAGCGTTAAGGCTCCTGTTTAAAGTTTCAAAAGTAATGTAAGGTTGATGTAAGGAGCTGCTACTGCCTTCATCAGTGGCTTCCTTCAGTCAATGAACATATTTGTTCTTTTTACAAACCCTGTTTCTACAGCTGATATTAATTGACTCAGTGACTCATCAAAATGTGACTGCCATCATTCCTGAAAACAAGCTAAAACGTGGACTGGTCTGGTGAAGGAACACGTTTCCAAGTGTCTTTTAGTCCACCTGATATGAGCTCTGGCCCAGAGAACTCAGCAGAGTTTCTGCACAGACCTGATGTTTGGCTTCCTGCTGTTCTTGAACTGTGTCAAGTGAAAACAGCTCCCAAAGTATTCCTGAGCTCATGTTGCTATGCTTATCACAGTAGCATTACAGCTTCTCGTGCAATACGAAGCTCACGCCCACTGAACACTGGTTTCCACTCTCATACGCACAGAAAGTTTGACATTATTTTTAGTCCCAGTTTTATGAAGATGGAATTGAGCTGATGCAGCCTGTTGGTGAAGGCTGGGAGATGATGTTGAAAACAGCCACAAAACTGCTAAGAGGTTAAATGGGTTACATTCTTGTTGGTGAATTTACAGTGTTACAAGTTGAAGAATGGACAAATGCTCAAAATATAACCAGGTTCTGTAGCTACACTGCAATCTACTGTCACAAAATGCAAATATTAACTCAAATCTGTAGCATGCATCTTTGGTGATTTTGGAAGAGCATGAAGCCATCATCCATGTCCTTCTCCTCTGTGAGCATACCGTCATGTTAGGTGGAATCCGGCATCATTAGTCCCATATATCTTTAATGTCAGCTTTACAGTCCTTTACTTCATCACTTCCTTTTCTACTTGGCTGAATGATTAGTGAAAGTTCTGACATTCTTCACTGGAGATACTGTAAGTTTCATATTCTCTGTAAAGCTGAGGGGAAATACTGAAAGTAACCAATTTGAATACAATGGTTGAACACACACAGATCCGTCTTGTACAACAATGGAAACTGTCATATCAAATCCAACCAGTCAGTCATTACGATATTAAAATGTTGCTTTCAAACACATCTCCTCAGACACAGAACAGTAAAGCAGGTAAGCTGGCAGAACAACTGGTGGACTGGGAAGTTGCTGCAAGATCATAACCATCTTTTTATAATCTTTAGTTGTTGGACTAACACAAAGGAACAGTTGAAGGTGGAGCAGAGGCGAGTGTGAGCTCTGGATCACTCTACAACCACGCTCAGTTTTAGGTCCGTGTGTTGTTAGTCACAAAGAAATGTGCCTTGTGTGTTTTCACTAGATAAAACTGACAGTGGGTGGCACAGTGACTCAGCAGCTCATAACAAACCTGTCTGATTCAACCTTCACATGTCATGCTTATGCTCAACTGTGGTATTTCCAAAAACTGGAGGGGATAAACCTTCCCTCTGCACATACAACGGATCAATACACTCGTAGCTACTGAACAACTGCTACTGATGCTTCGAGCAGCCATGTTTGTGTTTTTTTCACCACTGAAATAACTTCATAAATATGGAGATGAAAAACTGAAACTGTGCAAACACTGTACTGGTACTCACTTCTACTGTACTACACGGCAGTGTAGGAGTGTACGGTACAGGTTTCACAACAAGCAGTCCTGCCGACAAGGTGGGAAATGACTAAACTGACACACCGATGTTCAGCACTGAGAGTGATTAGGGAAGTTCTGGCCAAGGATCAGGATTTCATTCACAGTACTGCAACTCTGCTCACTGATCAGCACAGTTTCCATCTGTCACAGAAGCCTCAAGTGGAATCAAGAGACGAAAGAAAGCATGGTAAATATTTTCCATACTTTCTGGTGCTGTGCTTAGTGGATCGGCTGAAAGGGAACATCTTCAACATGCCCGCTCGCTGTGAATCCTCCAGTTACCTGCTGTATTCACACGTGGGCTCATTTGGAGCCTGGACTTTGTACTACAGAGCCGGCAGGATCATATCCAATTGCGTCTGAGTCAACTTACTTGGACATTTGTGTTGTGACATGCAGCTCCCCTGGTACCCCTTTTCTACTGAGTCAGCATCAGGGCTGGTTTGGAGCTAGTATTTAATTACAAACCAGTTCTTTGTATTTCCACAGCCAGAGAACCAGCTATCAGACAGGAAGACTGTTTCCAGCCTGCACCAACTCCTTGGTGCTCTAGACCTAAGCACTGATAGCATCGGGGCTGGAGGCTAAACTATTGTGAACAACAAGATCAACTAAAGCTTAGTTGTAAAGACAAAAATCAGTATACAGTCAACCAACACTGAACCAGCACTAGCACCAGCCTAGAACTAGCACCAAGCTCCTGTTGGTCAAAAAGGAACATGGGTAATGTCTAGAGTAGTTCTGGGTTCCATTGAATGTCTACAAAAAGGCTTCAGAAAACATTATAAATTTATACATCAAACATTCTTTTGTCTTATTTCAAGTTGAGTCTTTATTTCTTGCTTGGACCAAACTGGAGTTGAATCTCCTCTCCTCAGGTGTTTGCCAGTTATTCTTCTTCCTCTAAAGTTTTGGTCCTTTGGTCTGGAGCGTCTTTCACATCAGCTACTCTGATTTGGACCAAACTGAAAAGTCAGAAGGGCTGGACCCAACAGGGCAGCGGTAAAAAACACCCTTAAATTCAGTATGTGCCACGTACAGTTTGGTAAAACTGATTCTGAATATTTGAATATAAAACACAAATATGTTGAGTTTCACACTGAATTCCATAAATTAAATAGGCCAACTTACTGTGGGACTATTCAACAGATATGCTTAACAAAAGCTTTACCACAATTTTTTCATCCGTTGCTTATCAGCATCAGCCTGCACTTCATTTAAAGAGGGTTTCCCTGCACTTGCTGCACAGCCAAATGGAACTCAGCTAGTACTTCTACAGTTTACTTCATTACTGCTGTGAGAAAAACACTTTAATTGTTTCTGCTGTTGATAATTTTTTTTGTCAAACTACAAACCACCGTGCAGTAATTTGACAAATGACTACCTAATGATTACCAATAATAAAACATGCTAACCCTTTTTGACAGTATGTCAACACGTTCTGCAGCTGCTTCCTGGTTAGAGATCCATAATCGATACAAACCACTGGAAGACTTTCACTAGGAAACAGCTGCAGGAAGGGTCCTTCTTCCATTAAAAGCATTCTCACATGGCAAACATCTGCTTCCTAACAAACACTGACTTAAATCGTCACATGACAAACACAAACATCATATTAGAATTCACTCATCAAAATCCTATAAGAAAAACGTCCTGATATGATGATTACCAGAGTGAACATGGAGGATTCCAACAGGACAAGGCCTGACTGAGTGCGGCCATGTGCACGGACTCTGCAGCACTGGATGTGCACATGGGTGTAGGAGGTGAGATGATCTTTATCGCTCATCTCACATGAAGTGCTCCACCATCTGTACCTGTTTTACACACACTAAACATCCGTTTGTTTGAAGAGGTCACCACCAGCCAACAAGAGAACCATCTGTGTGCCTGCAGTGTAATATCCCTGTCTTTACTGGAAGTGATGGTGACACAGGTACAGACACTGTCTAGTCAACAGCCAAATGAGTTGTCCTGCGTCGTTTAAAGGGAAAATGAGGCAGTAATTTAAAAGACCAACCTCCGTGACTACCAGGCTCATGGGTCCTCCAGTTTGCTTTTATGTTGCTGATTTAGTCAAACACAACAATTGCAGAGTGCGCAGACAAGTACAGAGGCTTAAATACAAACATGAATACTGCTGTTAACTGCAGTATAAACGATATCGTGTGGATGCTGAAGAACTATATCGCCCGGCGGAGGTGAAACAGTTGAAGCTCTAAACAAACTGTCCCTGATTAACACTCGCAACAGTGAACTTGACTTCGTGCTGTGACCTATCACTACCTCTTGGTTGTTCTACAAGGTCTTTTCACACGGCTTACTACTTGAACAGACCTGTCTTCCGAATCCATCCGACTGAGCGGCTCTCCATCCGACGAGGTCAGCTCGACGCTGGCCCGTCTCTTTATGCCGTGCTCGGCTTTCTCCGCGGTCTTGGCGCGGTCGCTGGGCTGTGTGGAGGACACGCTCTGCCCTTCTCTTTGTTCTTGTTTCAGCACCCGGGAGCCCTCTTGTGCGGAATCAGTGCTACTCGCCAAACTCCCCTGTGCGGGACTTTTCCCTGGTTCAGAGAGTTTGCCACCGGTGTCCCTTTCACGGTTGTCTACATTTTCTGTCGGCGACGTGCCTGTTTTGTCGGCGTCGGGGAAAAGAGACGGGCTGTAGCCGTGCTCCTCCGCCGCGCTGCTCACGTCCATTCCTGCTATGTTCTCGTTGTTGTCGCCCGGTTCCTGTTTAGGGTCCAGCACGGCCTGTCCGTTCTTACCGGTTTCTGCTGCTTCGCCGGTCCCGTTTTGACTTGACGCGGGCTGGGGCTCTTGTTCGGCAGCTTCGGATGTTATCTGAGCCATGTTCGGACAGCACGGAAAACTATTTTCGTGATGTTCAGTCGAAAAGCTGCCCTCAGTTGCCCTCCTTCCTCCACTCACACTCTCCGCTTCAAGCGTACACAGCAGGGGGTTTGCGTGACGTCGAGGCATCGTATTATGGGCAAAGCTGGTCTATTAGAGAGATGGGTCACTCAGTGCTTAAACACGCCTTCTGTAGCGTTCCCAACTTTGTCATTAATAATGAAATGAGAACATCTTTAAACAATAACAACTGCAAAATCCCTATTACACTCGAATAATTTCATATTAATGTATTGCGAACATAAATTAAGCCAATGTTTGGTGTGAATGTGTAATTAGTAATTTCTGGACAAAAAACCTGCAAACTAAAAAGTGGTAATCAGCACCTGTTGAGAGATAATTTTAACCTGACTTAAAAATGTTTGATGTCCTTCATTATTTACTATTCTCGACCGTTGTATGATGAATATACATGTATAAAAGACGTATTCACAAAAAGGAGAAAAAATGGCACCGCAACAATAGGAGGAGCAAACAGCGTTTTTGGTAAAACGAGTGTGCCATCTTCTCATATATAAACGATCTTTGGCATTGTGGCCTCTCAGCTCCACGTGTTCCGACAAACAGTAAAATGATCCAACTCAGAGAGTTCACACTAGAAGTGACGCTGTTATCTCAGCAATGCACAGGTTCCTGAAGTTATCACCCTTGTTTTAAAGCCAGTTTCTTATTCACGACTCAAATACAGTCGCTCTGGTGTTCAGCCCACTCAGTCTGTGTGCGCTGTGAACTGTGCTGACCTAAGCGACCTACTTGTTGCTTTGAAATGAAATCTCGTTGTGCTGGAAAGAAAATGCTCCATGTAGTAATCACATTTCCATCGTTTTTTGTCTGTTGGTTTTTAACTAAACAGTTTCAGTATCTAATTACTAGATTTCTCCAGGACTTTCAACCACATCACATGGTCTCCACTGCTGGATGGAGTTTGCTTATGGATATGTTTGCATGCAAGCTGCACAGTTTTTAGAATTTATTCAGCAGCACTTTTGGGCTTTTTAATTAGTGTAATGTATTAGATCAATGGAAGCACAGGCTGTTCAGTAAGTGTAGTAGTTGAACTTGGATCCATTTGACATGACTCATTATAGAGCATTTATACAAAGACCTCAGTATTTTTGTTAATTAATCCGTTTCATATTTATGGAAGCCATGTTCATGTGGCTAAAGGCCTACATGTTTGATAGGTCCAGCTTGTGTATGCTGCGTCTGGATTTAACTTTTGTATTAAACTCTGCTGGTACAGCAGTTGCCCATGAACCATGTCGAGGTGTCCTTGGAAATGATACTGAAAACTCCTAGTAGCACCGTCCTTTACAGTGCAGCACTGATCCCTTCATGCTTAAATGACAAAAACTCGTAAGAACTTGAATGTTCAGTACAAACTGGTGCTGTGCAGTGCAGTTCTACTGCTTTTCTATTGATTTATGCTGCTTTTCTATCAGTCTGCACGGACTTAATATTATTACTGTGTTTTCTATAGTGTTTTTTTTGTACAATCTAAATTTCATTGTACATTCTACAATGACAAAACTGCTCAATTCAATTCTTATTTTATTAATTAAATACAAAAATAATGATTTGAACAAATTTAGACTTCTTTTTTTTTTTTATTCCTTGTGACATTTTATTTTTGTATAACTGAAAAGATAAATCTGTCAATATTTTTCTTTTCGGATGAAAAAAGTGAATAAAATGAAAATTTTTTTTGTAGTGTAGCACATTGTGATTGACGTTACTACATAAAGGCATTAGGTTTCTATGGTTCCTATGGCAACATGTATATATACTGGGTGTTCCAGTTACCGTTGATAGAGCTGGTCCCCCTTGGCTCCCTGGTGGTCTAGTGGCTAGGATTCAGCGCTCTCACTGTCGCAGACCGAATTTGATTCCTTGACAGGGAAAGTCATGTTGTCCGTCCCTGGCGCGGTGAGCTCCAACGTCCATTTCCATGCCTCAGATTGACACCCAACTATCCCAGTCACAATAAAGTGTACATACTCAGAGGAAAGACCAACACTTCCTTGAAAGGGGGCATGGACACCGTACAAATGTACATGTTGATAGGCCAATTGCTTTGTTGAGTTTTTCTCACTTATTGAGCCCTTGCCCAAATGAGCCAGCGTGTCAAGACAGTGCACTGAGTGAATCCAACCCAGGTCATGTCAGCACCTGACAAATACATGAAAACACTTGCCACAGTATGTAAATGCTTGACAAATTCTAAATGCCCAGAGCCATTGTCAATTATTGCATTTTTCAATTTGCCAATTTAAACATAAATAACATAAACAAAATACAAGGTCTAAACACATATTTGTATGCAACTCAGAAAGGTGAAGCTTGAAATGAAAGGCAGAGAGTAAACTCCAGCATTTCCGTAGTTGGCAGGATTCGAACCTGTGCGGGAAACCCCAATGGATTTCAAGTCCATCGCCTTGACCGCTCGGCCACAACTACACCCACAGGCTGTAGGAGGCTTTTTAGAGGGAAATGGACCTTTACCTACAGAGCATATGAGCAAATTTCCTACGGTTATTGAGATTAGTCATTTTCCTTCTGCACTAAACAAAGCTGTCTATTCACTGCCTCAATTTGAAGGGAACATGTTGTTTGTCTAAGTGCTGTGTAGCATTGACAGTGAAGTCTGACCTCTTTGATGATTTGCAAGTATTTGTAAGCAGAACTGCTAAAAGAATTGCTAAAAACAATTTGTTGTGATCGGGCGTAGTTGTGGCTGAGCAGTCAAGGCAATGGACTTGAACTCTGTTGGGGTTTCCCCGCTCAGGTTTGAATCCTGCTACTACGTAAAAATGAAATGAGATTAGCTGGGCTCCCTCTACAGTGTTTCCCTTTTCACTGCTTTGGATAGATCAGAGATCTCCAAGTGCTTTACAGCATGATAAGGTTCAACACATTTTATGGGACCTTCAATAGCCAAGTCTACAATGTCAGCTCATTTAGATTACATTGGGTTTTGTTACATTGGGTCATCTGAGAACCACAACGAGAAGAACTGGAGGTTGAACACCAATCAGCTACTTGTACACCACCTATACTTTACCTCTGGCTCCCATTCTACATTTGAAATCTCTAGGAATCACAAGTAGACCTGTACGCAATGTGTTCTGCTGGGATAATATGGTACTATGGGGTCTTTCACATATAAAGAGACTTGATCCTTAAATGCTTTATATGTGGAGGAGAAGCATTTTAAATTCTAGTCTGGACTAGATGCTGGTGCTATGCCATGTTGAGCCCAAATAGAATAACCTCTGTCCTGCATGATTTTAGAAGTAGAAAATTCCAGGACATCCAGGCTTTTATGTCTTTCAAACTGTCTGAAAGTTTGACTAATTGATTTGTTTCATGGCTAAACATGTCTGAGGGGCCAAAATGCCAGTGACTTAATACAGAAGGGCCAGATTTCAGCCAGTGGGATAATTGTTTAAGTAATTTGGGAAAGAGTCTGCTTTATAGTTTGAGCCCTAGCCCAAATGAGCCAGCGTGTCAAGACGGTGCATTGGCCAGGAACCAAACCGAGGTCATGTCAGCACATGCTTGACACATTCTAAATGCCCAGAGCCACATTGGTGTTGTCCATGATTGTATTTTTCAATTTGCCAATTCCACAACCAGGACATGAACAAAATACAAAGTCTAAACACATATTTGTATGCAACTCATAGGTTTGTGAAGATAGAAAGGTGAGGCTTTTTAGGAATGAAAGGCAGGGAGTAAACTCCAGTGTTTACATAGTTGGCAGAATTCGAACCTGCCGGGGGAAATCCCATTGGATTTCAAGTCCATCACCTTGAACACTAAACCACAACTACATCCCCAGGTTCCAGGAAGCTTTTTACAGGGAAGTGGACCTTTGCCTACAGAGCCATTGCCATCAGTCATTTTCCTTCTACACTAAACAAAGCCATCTATAAACTGCATCAATTTGAAGGGCACATGTTTGTCTAAGTGCTGTGTTGCATTGACGGTGAAGTCTGACCTCTTTATGGTTCACAAGTATTTGTGAGCAGAACTGCATGTGCTAAAAACACTTTGTTGAGATTTGCTGAACTGCTTCTACAGTTTTTCCCTTTTCACTGCTTTGGCTAGATCAAAGATCTCCAAATGCTGTATTGAATCAACACATGCTAGTGACCTTCAGTAGCCACGTCTGCAATGTCAGCTAAGATGGATTACATTGGGGTTTGTGCATCTGAGAACCACCGTGAGAACAACTCAGGGACTTGACAATGTCAGTGACCAAAATGCCAGTGACTTTAGACAGATTTCAGCTGGTGGGATAATTGTTTAAGTCACTTTAGGGCCTTTCAGCTCAACCCTCTTGGCTTCCTGGTGGTTTAGTGGCTAGGATTCGGGGGATAGGATACCGCCATAGCCCGTGTTCGATTCTCGGTCAGAAAAGGTCATTTTGTCCAGTCTTTGGCAAGGTGAGCTCCAACAACCATTTCTCTGGCTTTGCTTCATGGCTCAGATTGACGCCCAACTATCCCAGTCACAATAAAGTGTATGTACTCAGAGGACTGACCAACACTTCCTTGAAAGGGGGCATGGACACTGTACGAAAATCTGTGGTGTTTGTTAATAGGCCAAGGGACGAGGTCTCATCCATAGCTGAAGCATGACTGATTGGGCATTTGCAATATCCGAAAATGCGTTCAATTTTTGTTGAGTTTTTTACACTTTGGTATTGCTTCCCTACACATGATTAAAAAACCTCTTGTTGTGAAGTCAAATACTTCCTGGAATAGGACAGTACCTGGAGACAGTGCATTGACCGGCAATCAAACACAGATCAACTGTTTGGATAACAGCTATGCTCACAAGTATACCACCTATACTTTAAAGAAGCCTTTGCAATGTCAGTGTGCAATGACCACGTCACAACGCTTACTGCAGTAAGTTAATGTTTGACAAAGTCTGAATTTCCAGAGCCAGATTGCCATTTTCCATCACTGAACTCTTCCACCTGCCAATTCACAGAACAACCAACAAAAACAGGCCTGCAATTTGTTGGGTCACCCATATATATATATATATATATATATATATATATATATATATATATATACAGTACAGACCAAAAGTTTGGACACACCTTCTCATTCAAAGAGTTTCCTTTATTTTCATGACTATGAAAATTGTAGATTCACACTGAAGGCATCAAAACTATGAATTAACACATGTGGAATTGTATACATAACAAAAAAGTGTGAAACAACTGAAAATGTGTCATATTCTAGGTTCTTCAAAGTAGCCACCTTTTGCTCTGATTACTGCTTTGCACACTCTTGGCATTCTCTTGATGAGCTTCAAGAGGTAGTCACCTGAAATGGTTTTCACTTCACAGGTGTGCCCTGTCAGGTTTAATAAGTGGGATTTCTTGCCTTATAAATGGGGTTGGGACCATCAGTTGTGTTGTGCAGAAGTCAGGTGGATACACAGCTGATAGTCCTACTGAATAGACTGTTAGAATTTGTACTATGGCAAGAAAAAAGCAGCTAAGTAAAGAAAAACGAGTGGCCATCATTACTTTAAGAAATGAAGGTCAGTCAGTCCGAAAAATTGGGAAAACTTTGAAAGTGTCCCCAAGTGCAGTCACAAAAACCATCAAGCGCTACAAAGAAACTGGCTCACATGCGGACCGCCCCAGGAAAGGAAGACCAAGAGTCACCTCTGCTGCGGAGGATAAGTTCATCCGAGTCACCAGCCTCAGAAATCGCAGGTTAACAGCAGCTCAGATTAGAGACCAGGTCAATGCCACACAGAGTTCTAGCAGCAGACACATCTCTAGAACAACTGTTAAGAGGAGACTGTGTGAATCAGGCCTTCATGGTAGAATATCTGCTAGGAAACCACTGCTAAGGACAGGCAACAAGCAGAAGAGACTTGTTTGGGCTAAAGAACACAAGGAATGGACATTAGACCAGTGGAAATCTGTGCTTTGGTCTGATGAGTCCAAATTTGAGATCTTTGGTTCCAACCACCGTGTCTTTGTGCGACGCAGAAAAGGTGAACGGATGGACTCTACATGCCTGGTTCCCACCGTGAAGCATGGAGGAGGAGGTGTGATGGTGTGGGGGTGCTTTGCTGGTGACACTGTTGGGGATTTATTCAAAATTGAAGGCATACTGAACCAGCATGGCTACCACAGCATCTTGCAGCGGCATGCTATTCCATCCGGTTTGCGTTTAGTTGGACCATCATTTAATTTTCAACAGGACAATGACCCCAAACACACCTCCAGGCTGTGTAAGGGCTATTTGACCAAGAAGGAGAGTGATGGGGTGCTGCGTCAGATGACCTGGCCTCCACAGTCACC
>OMLM01019987.1:196102-218090 GCA_900302695.1 Helostoma temminkii | reverse complement strand
CGACAAGCTGGTTACCTAATGAAGTGACTGGTGGAAGTATCAGACATGTTTAAAATAAGTTTAGCAGTTCAGGAGCTACAGATTGACTAAACAGTGCTGTTTATTAGATAATGTGTTTTTTGCAATGTGAAATGAGTCTCAGAGCTAAGGCACATCAGGATTCTGGGGCTCCTCTTTCAACAGGCTAAGCATGGTGAAGCAGCTGCGCTGTTCTTGTATTATACCTTTAATGATCACTAACCGGGTCAGGATATTCCCATTCATCATGGATTTATTTTGAAGACTCAGCTGCAGAATACAGTACGCTGTGCATTTGTGCCAACATTTGGGCCACATTTCCTATTCAATCTGTGTATTATAGTATAGAAGCTTAGCTGGAGATTGCACAAATTGAGAATTGGCAGGAATATGTATTTCTCTGTGTGTACAACAATGTGTCTCATCACAAACAAATGCACACAAGCCAATTGTTCCTGTTTGAAGGATAAGAATCATTTATAGCTCACAAACAGGCACTGTTTCCCCCTGGCTAAGCACCTAGTCCACACATGATGTTCTAATCCCAATGAGGAGAAAATTAACAAATGAGCTTTAAGGATGCCATAATAGGATTTCAGGATAAGGTTTTTGAATCTGGAGCCAGTACAACCATTAAAGTCACACCTTCACTCTTGTAGTTTGTAGTCTGCTGTAGTTAGTCTGGTCATACTAAAGTAAAAAAACAGTTTTTAAAGTCTTTTGCTCTTCTGGTGTCATGATGACCCAGTCTCGTAAAACTTATGTTCCTACCGCAATCACATATAATTTTTTTTAATAAAGAACGTAATTGCAACCAGATTCTGTTTTGCGTGAACATAATGATCATATGTTCACAAATAACACAATCTGTCTCTAACTATAACCAAAGTGCTTTTTATGCCTAAACCGAACCTCACACAGGACTGTGGACTCAATCTCCAGGCTTGTGTGTCCTGCACAGAATACGCCCGCCACCCACCCCAAGCACCTCTTTGCAACTTGCCTTTACTTAGTAAATGTCAGATCAAACATAATGATTCTGTTCGCTACAAAAACTTATGACTGTAGTTTAGTCATACAGGAACATAATTTTTTAGGTTCTTTAGGTTTTTTTTAGGTTTTGTGACGGGTTAAATCTAACAGAAGTTGCCAAAATTTTGGAACAAAAACCATGTGTAATTATTTTATAGCTGTGTATGTTTTTCCCAGCATCCAAAATCATAATTTTAGCTTCACCAAACCTCCCCCACTGCGTTCACACATTACAGATGCAAAGTGGCAGCTGTGTGTTTTGTTAAGGATGTCATTTACACACTTTGGGACCCCTTGAAAATGAGATGACTCATCTCAAGGGTTTATTTTGATATGATAATAACACTCCAACTACAGTGCAAACAGTTGTTTTGTTTTGTTTTTTTTGGATTTTGCTCTAGCCATGATGCAATACACAAGGAAGTTGTTCAATTAATTTACATCCATCATTAGGAAATGGAAGGAATGTAAATCTGCCTATAGCATTTTGTCTTCAAAGACTAAGAAACAGCAAAAGAAGCAAACACCAAGACTCCTGCAGCTGAGACTGTACATATAGACTGTTCCCCCAGTTCTTCACCAGCTGAACCTCACTGCTCACCAAATTAAAAACTAACTAGTAAATGTCGACCGTATCCTTGCCTGAAGAGTGTGTGTGTGTGTGTGTGTGTGTGTGTGTGTGTACAGTATGCAGCCTCCTGCATTTGAGCTGTATGTCTGTTTAGGTCAGCCACGGATTCAGCATGCTGTATCAGCTGAAAAGCTTTTGGCGGTGGGGGTTATTAGTGCCAGTGGTGTGGACACACTGCAAATATTAGGCCAGCAGGCACTCACTGACGTCTGACTGTAGGCTTAGTGTGGGCCAACCTTTAGACAAGACACTATGTTTGGCATTAGATTAGGTAACACTTTATTGACACCCCAAAGGGGAGATTCACGTGTTACAGCACAGAGTTAAAGGTGACATCGAAAATGGCATCAAATGTCAATCAAACACCCGAACAGAATAAATCTAGAATGTAGTAAGTACACAATATTAACATCATGATAATAATTATATACAATCAGCGAAGTGAGATACAGTGAATGACAAAGGGTGAGTTTATGAGAGACATCAACAGCACTGAACTGACAGGTGCCTTTAAGCTGAGAAATAGCAGGTCAGTTTGCAGTTATCCATGTCACTTGAGTCTGGACAATGGAGACTGTCCAATGGCAGCAGGGCCTTGCCTGGTTACCCTCCCCAGCTAAATACCATCCAGCGCAGATGACTGGTCCATGTTACTAGAGAGACATCACCTCACCAAGTATTCTCAGCTCAGCTCTTAGCGCTGCACCACTTCAGCTCCTCATGGATTTAAGCTCTTCGGGAGGATTTCTGGTGGATTTTATTGTCTCTATCCTGGCAGCAGGCCTATGTTTTGCACAGCTAATAGCTAGTAGCTAATAGAATGCTAGCTGAAAAGCAGTTGTTGTGTCCATGGTAACGTCTTCCTCCAAACAAAGTCACTAAAGGTCTTCACACGAAGCTGCTGTAACTGGCTGCCACCCAACAGACACCGTTCTAGAACTGTTCTTCTCTTTTATATCACCGTAGGACTTTTATTTGTAGTATTTGTATTATTTCTACATAGCTACAGTATCCTACTTTATGCCACTTTTACTGATATAACCCTTACTTTTTTAATTTATTGGTATTAATAATGCATATATCATAGGGGCACGTATAATTATACCGGCCCACACAGTTTTTAGAAACTTTACTGCAGTTACTGCTGTATCACGCTGAGTATTACTCAGCAGGTGTTTTCTCTCATGTCCCATTGCGATCATATAACATCAGCATAAAACAGCAGCACAACCACAGCAGCCAACCCCCTTTGCTGATTGAATCAATGTATGTATTAGATCCTCAGGTAGTTTTATATTATTAGATCATCATACCCTTTTGTTTTTAAATGCTGAAGGCTCATCATGACTAATGTAATTTCCATGCCTTTTCATTAATAAAATCTACCTCTCCTTAAAAGGGAACATTTCCACTTTTGTACTTTTGGCTATATCTGCTTGATAGCTTTGTTAGACTTTCAGAATAGGAGCATGGTTATAATTGGCAGGACACACCAGCCTGACTGCTTCTTTCATAAAATCTTTGCTTCAAAAGAAAGCAGAGCCACAGTGGCAGAGCAGCACCCACAGTTAATGGGCCCTCATGGTGAGAAATAGTCCTTGATTGATGTTACGAAATTAGGTATGGCTAGAAATATGTTTTCCACAATTATTGTAAGTACTCATGCCTGGTGCTTGATATTCTGACACTCAAAATTAACATAAAATACATCCTGCCATCTGGCCTCTACAACTGGCTTCAGTAGCTGAATAGTTAAATTTCATGTTTTTCTGATAAAACTGTGGTTTTGAACAATGTGACCTTATACCACTTCCTTGATCATACAGAGACATCAGCTACTGGCGCTAACTGCAGCAACTAAAAGCAAACACAAACCCCAAAATAAAGAAAGAATAGATTAGGATAAAAGATTTTGAACTGTTTAAAACACGCCTGCCTCATTTTCAGCTAAGCTACAGTAGATGTCAATCAAATCCTTGTCTGAATTGTGTCAGCATGAAACCTCCAACATTCAACCTCCTACAAGCGAATGTCCACCCCATTGATGTCATTATAACAAGATGTTCAATGCTATTCATCTCACCTGCAAGTGCTTTTAATTTTTTAGCCAGTCGCTACTCCTTGTCCAGGAGTTTCACAAAGTGATGAACTTCATCACACCCTTACTTCTGAAAGGGGATGCTCTTTTTATACCTGATTATAATACTAACCTGGTCCCAGGTAATCTAATTAGTTGGTAAGTGTTTAATCACATTTGTGCTTTCTTCAAGCATTACTCAGTTTTTCCAGTCTTTTGCTGCCTTCTTTGACTTACTGGTCTCAAATTTAAAATACCTCTATCTAAACCGAGTTGTATAACCAAATACCAAATTACATTTATTAAGCTGATTCTCTGAACTGCATCGTTGGAACTACTTTCATCATTGTGATTTTCTAAAATGTTTTAGAAGTCTTCTAGTTAGAACAAACACAACACTTATTTCTCATACTTTAACTGGGTGAATTAAGAGCACTGTTTAAAATTCCATTTGTGTCACTGGTTACTCTCTTAAAAATGTAGTTGTTTCCTTGTCACCTTGTTCCTGTTTGTATTTTCAGCTCAGTTTTTCTAACCTTGTAAATGTATTTTAATCATTTCCCTTCCTTGATATGTTTGCTAAAATTATCCTTACCTCCTGAATTTGCTTATGTGGCCTTTGAGAGTCTTCAGTTCCTAAATGTGGGACCAGCTTTGCACTTATGACATAAATCTTATATTTATTTAACGTTCACTAGCCTTTAAAAATGTTACAAGTGAACATACTGCTCTGCTGGGAGCCGCCACGTTTAGCACAGCTTATTATGTTTTGCATTAATGCATCCACAATAGACAGTTGTGTTCTCACTTACCAAAAAGAGTTCTCATTGGCAGCTGATACATACAGTATTAATTTCAAATATTTGGCATTACTAGTAAACAATGAAGCTCCTGAAGTGCTATTTTCACATCATGCTGTAGTGATTAGATTATGTTAAAGTGAACTATCCTTCAGTGACAGATTTCTGATGAATGTCAGAAATTGGTGAAATGTTCACCAACGCAGCCCCAAATGTGACTCGAATAGAAGTCACACAGCAGTGTCTGTTTTAGCAGCTTCTTCGACGAAAAAGAATCATGTGATGATAATACTGACTATAAAATATTATAGGTAATATAAATTCAAATGCATATGCAAAAAAATACAGAGACATTATCTGTCACCATCCTTGCATTTTCCTTTTCCAGGACTGCACAGAATTGTTTTTGACTCTGACCACCTTGAGCGGTCTATGACCGATTTGGGAAATCCGATCAGAATTTGGGTGAGTGATGTAAAACGATTCTACAAGTTAGAAACTCTTTTAACACACTGCTTTCTGAGATATCTGGAGAGTTAGCATTGTGACACAAATGTGTGTAATACTGGGGCTAAAAGAACTGTATCCAGTTGTGTTCAGTGGGACCACAGCTTGTCTAATCATTCCACTAGGAGCTGTGATGTGCATATTAATCTGGAAAAAAATGTTTTTCCCCAGTACTCTATTCTTCATAGCTAATGTATTCCCTGATGTAAATACCTTGAGGAGTAGCAACACAGCTACTGATGAATTATGCACCAGTGATAAATGAAGTGGTGTGCAGTATAACGTGTGTGTATGTACGTGTGAAAAGGGAACGTGAACCCTCATTTGAGAGATTATGTGCAAATGTACTTATTCCACTTTGTCTTGCACGCTTGTGTGTTTCTTGTGACTGTAGAGCTATGATAAAACCACAGCGCATGTTTCTTGCTGTACCAACACTTCTGCCACAACCAAGGCAAGGTATGGTTCTCTCCCAGCTGTAGTAATTACACACATGCGCACATACATACTTATCTTATCATAGTTGTGAGGATGCTCACTGGCTTATTGTATTCCACAGCTCCTTAGCTTAACCCACAACTAAATGTATAAACCCAACTCTTAACCTAACCTAACATTTTGCATAAACTGAAATGGAAGTCTTAATCCTCAAACAGCAGTCTGTGACCACTAATTTTCAATTTTCTTCCCAAGGTTCTTGTTTAGGGATTTTATGTTAATAAATGGTATAATTTGCCTATAGCTTCCCTGTATTACAGTATCTCTTTTCTGGTACCTGGAAAAAATTTGATTCAAAACTTAATTTAGCTTAAGAAAGAGATAGCAGGCAAAGCCTACTCGCACCACCATCATTGATGATTGGCACCTGTAAAATGTGGGTGTGTGGGTGATCTGATAGAAAATGTGCTGTGTTCTTTGTAGTAACTATGTATAGTTGTTAATACTTTCAACTATAAGCTGTAATTCAGAATTTCCTTTTGATATACGTCTTATGATCTTGACAAGTGAAGTAGCTTATTGCAGTGGATTGTATGTATCCAGATGTTCTCCCTGTCCTTCTGGATTGACAGCTGTCTAAATCACCCTGCTGTGCTCTATTAAAACACAGTTGCAGTTATCTAACAGTGACACAGAACAAAGTGAGCAGGTGCTTGTTTTGCATCTGTTGCAGTGATATCTAGCAGTCAAACTCACCGCTACAGAGCTGCTGTTGGCATTCTGCTCATGCTGAGGCTAATGAGTGTCTGTCTAGATCCTGTCCAGTTAAAAACGGTCATCACTCTTGGTGAAGGCCGAAAGTGAGCACTAGAAAGTATATAATTAAGAAAAATATAGTTCAAACAAATATTGTTATAAAATGTAGTCAGGACAGCCGTAAATGAAGGACTTATGGGTTATGGGTTTCTACATGTTATCCTGAATATGGTTAAAATAGGACAATACAGGGAATGTACAGAGCACTATAAAATTATTATAATTCATACACTATTGTAATGAAGTCCTACACTTACTGTCTTACCTTTAGGGCATCAAAATTCCACTGTGATTTCCACACACTTATGTTCTACTTTTAACTTATAGGATCTGCTACTTTCTGGCTGTTTGCTGACATTAAATATGAATTATGAGATGTGCAGTCATGCAACATGAATATGGTATAATAATAAGGAAGCTATGTGTTAACGAGCAGTTCAGTTTTATTGGTCAACAGTAAAATATGCAAATCTGTTTGTGGTGAGGTTTCGGTGGTTAGGATGTGTCACAGTTATTGGCCTGGCTGGTAGCCCTCCCAATTAGTAATGTTGTTTCTGACTTTTATATTTTAACTCATTTGGTGTTGTCTTTCGCTACATCTGTGTTATGTTTGTTCACAGTTGCAGTGAGACTGGGACCAATGTTCACTGTTAACTGGCTTTGGTTTTATCAAAGCTGACACAAACTGGAGGGTACAGTAAGATTGGAAATGAGATGTGAGGCCAGAGGCAGCCAGAGCCCTCACAAATAACACCAGAATAATAAACATGCTGAGTAAATTGAAGAGGCCTTGCTGGCAGACATGTCTGTCTGAGACATCACCACAGCCTGGTTTGAAATTCGTCTTTTCCAGCCCATAAGCTGGTGCCATCTGCAACTACAAAATTGTGCCATGTTACCATACAAAAACCTCTAATATGTGTTGAAAGAAGGTATCTCAGTTTTCAAAAAAAAATAGGATGTATTAATCACTCTCAGTAATAGGAGTACAGAAGGTACAGAAGCATTTTTACATTTAGAGCTTTTACTTTTTCACATAGGGCCAGGCAAGTTTGGACAGATTTTCCCCTTAAAAAAATAAAATTATCATTTTAAGTTTAAGTTAAGTTTTTTGTATTTACTTGTGTTATTTGATCTGAATCATTTAAGTGTAACACGTGTGCAAAAAGATGACAAAAAAGTAAGGAAAAACTGGGCCTGTGATGTCACTAAACACACTGGAGTCAGGTGTTAGCAAACCTTGAGACCAATCAAAAAATGAGAAAGGAGGTGTGGCTTAGAGCTTCCCTGACTTACAAAAACATTCAAACAATGTCAATGTGCTATTCGCATGCACCAGCTATTGGTGATGCATGTCTTGCAAAAATAGTTGCTGATTTGCAGGTAGCTGGAAAGGGTTAGAGAGTAATCTCAAAGAGTTAGATATTCATCAGTCCACAGTCTATACATTGAGATGATTTGGTACTATGGATACTGAAATACTGTGGCTACTCTCCATAAAAGTGTTTGCCCAGCCGATATCACCTAAAGTAACAATGCTCATTGATCTAAATAAAGAACTCTAGAGTAACACTGAAGGTCTTGATGGATTGATTGGATGTTGTTGTTAACATTATGGTACTTTCTTATAGCACTGTATTTTAATTTTTGGATGTGTTCAATGAATACATGAAAGATTACTGTTTGTGTTTCACCAGTTTTAAATCATTGAGCTTGGGTAAAGATATAGTCACATTTCAATCACATAATCACATTAATTGTTATGTATGTTTTCTTGCCAATGACTTGCACATGAATCAATATTGAATATTTTACACATTTTCAAAGATATGAGTGTAAATGGACCAGACGTGTTTTGTCTCAGCTGTTCTAGTCCACTTCATGTTTCTAGGTTACATACAGGCCTTCTATTGCTTTATTGTGTCTTTACTTTTGCTACAGCCCACAACCCTGCCACCTAGCGAATCTTATTAAATTAGGTTCTCATTTCAAACAAATGGTGCAGCTGTCACAGAGAACACTGCTCGCTGCTGCCCGACCTAAGCTAAGCTTAGCTGTGTTGAATTAGCTTCACTGGAATTAGTACTACCATCCCTTCATCAAAACAGATGTGACAAAATACACATATCCCCCAGATACAATGGTAGGCATTAACTCTGAATCATAGTTCTCTAAACTCTCATCCTCATCATTACAAATTATAGCTAAACTCTTTAAAATTATAGGGAGAGTCGGGGCCTGAGTTGTGCTGCTGTAGAAAGAGGATCATGCACCATGGGGAGAAACACCTTGTGTGCAGGACAAATGTTATGACACACTGGAGAACAGACTGGATAAAGTCTTGGTAACCTCTGAACCATCTGACTCACATGAAACTCACTTAACGGGCTCCAGTGCATGTCTGAAAGCAGCTTATGTCCCTGCAGTGCCTCCGTACAAAAGCACCATCACTTTTCAGCTAAAGGTAACTAGGAAACTGACCACAAACCTATATGTCATGAGAGATGTAGTTGCACAAATAGAATGGGAAGGGGAAAGGAGTGAAGTTCTGGCTGTAGTTTTCAATTTGTTTTGGTTAAATGAAAGATATTACGAATTAGTTATAGTGCCTTTACACTTGAGAGGATAGAATGCTACAGCATGTGTAATGGCGGTATCAAGGATGTTGTAAACTGTAAATCCTTCTCATGAACATGGATAGTAGCGTGGTTATTACTAAGCCATTTGCTGTGCATTGTTGTGTGTGTATCCCTGTAAACACAAAAAAATCTATTTTGTTGAAAACAATGGAAAATTTGTGGTTGCAACAGAGTGTCTGTCTTAAAGTTATTTGCTTAGTTTTGTGTGTGTGAGATTGTGGTGCACTGCAGTCTCCATGGCTACTCATACGAAGGCGTGACAATACATACTGTATGCTCTTTTTCAACCTCCACTCTCTGCACTTTCCTCCTCCACTTTATCCTTCCCTTCTTCTTCATTCTTACTTTAACCCTGGGGCTGTTTGACAGGCCTGGTGTCCAACAGTGTTAACAATGCAGACATCCTGCCTCTGCCAGAAGTTCCAGGAGTCACCTGCATATTGATAGCACTTTGCTGATGCATATCATACAGTACGTGAGGCAGTGGGCTAGCATGCTGTCTACTTCTAGTAAGTTGACCTATCATTTGTGTGCAGAAAGCAAAGTGGTAGTTGGGGGAGGCAGGGCATTGGAGACTCCAGTGTCCAATTTTTAACAGTTGTGCCAGACCATTAACATGGGTTCATGTGTCTTCCCTAATGGCATCGTTAAGATCCCTTCTCACACCTTGAAACAGAAATAATCACTTTGGAACAATTTTATTTGCAACCTCAACTACAATTTGAAGGAAAAATACATTTCAGGAGTCAGAGTTGCATAGTGACCATAATAACTATGACATGAGCAAAGTGGTTACAGCAAGAAAGCCTAATTTTGCAGCTTTTTTCCTGTGTTTAAACAAATTTCTTTAGTTCCTCAGTACAAATCATGATTTGGTTGTATTCGATTGTATTTGGTTTGGTGCTACATGCTGGTGGCACCAGGAAGTTGCTGGCTATCCTCCATGATCATGTTTTGTCTGTTTGTCATTGTTTGTACTTTTCTTCCTCCACTTGCCAATCATTCCTAGCTGGTCAAGGCTGATGACTGCACACTCTGAGCCTGGTTCTGCTGGTGTTTTCTTCTGTTAACTATTGCCCAGTGACTGTTGGGTTTCTGTCTCTATGATTTTTTACAATCTTGGCCTCAATATGTGAATATTCTGTCTTTTTCCTCAAAGCATGGGTGGCATGGGTCCTCTACCAGAGGCCTGGGAGCTTGAGGATCCAGCACAGTATCTTAACTTTTCCTACAGCTGTGCTTTTCTGGACAGAGATCTTACTGTCCCAGTCTGGTGGTCACAAAATGTTCGATTATTAATGGGGCCTTCCCCTTTCCACATGTTTTATTTGAAAAAACAGGACATGCCCACTATTGTGTTAATGTTAAGTTATTTTAAATGATGACATCATATTTCCTCTTTTGCACCTTTTTGGGAATATGTATACATCACTAAGAATAAATTTATTAAGAATTAAGAACCTGTCTTATAGTGATCAGAGGGATAGTTTTTTATCAAGACTTATACTTATGACTATAAAATGTACCTGCTATACATGTTATAAAATAATTAATTTTAAAAAAACTATTTTGTTGAAAACAATGGAAAACTTGGAACTTGACTAGGGAGAACTTGAAGTGACTGTACCGGTTGAGTTGAAGACCCCAGCTCTACAATTACTATTGTAACTTTTAAATTGCTCAACATTGCCTGCATCACAATTGGTTACTGTTGGTTGTAACAACAAGCTGGGACAAATGAATTATTTATTTTTTTATTTTTGTCTTTTGGCTTATCTCGTAGTCGGGGTCGCCACAGCAAAGTATGGTCCACACATTTGACACAGGGGAGGGTTATGTCGGGAAGGGCATTCGTTGTAAAACCTATATTGCTCCAGGCTTAGGGCCAGCACTTCTCAGAGTGCACAGAGTGCAATCACAGTGGCTGAGGTTTTTGTAAACATATTGGGTGTTCAGTGCCTTGTCCAGGGGCACATCAACCGGATTGTGAACTGCCAACCCTTGGGTCGAGGCTCTGAACTCCATTTGGAGGGGTGGGTTGGAGAGGCGAGACCTTTCTACCAACCCCACCAGTGCTGGGACAAATGAAATATAGATTACATTCTTTTTACAGGATGGCAGTATCCTGAGTTTATAGGCCTTGCAATGTTATCTATCAGTTACACACCATTACATATATTATTATTCAAAAGTTAGGCGTCACTTTGAAATGACACTGTTTCTGAAAGAAGCACATTCAATTGATCTGAAATACAATGCAGATATTGTTAATTTTGTTAATAACTATTGTACATGGAAATGGCAGTGGAATATCTACATACATTGACAATGCACATGCAAACGATAGTACTGTGTTTCAATGACACATTGTGTTTGCTAATGCAATAATGTTATTTCGTTTGGTCATTAAAAACTTTTCACAAATCACTTTAGCACAGCTGAAAAAAAACATGCTTTCCAGGAAAACAATGCCACTTCTAAGTCACTCCAACCTTTCGAGCAGTAATTTACAGGATTTGGCCAGACCAGACTGTGATCTGGACCCTTTCCTGGATTAAAACATTTCTTGTCACATTATCTCTTGCTCCCATTCTAACTTAAACACAATCACACATTACAATGCTATTTTACACTAAGGTCTTTTCAAGTGCTTCTCAAATGTTTTTGATCCATAGTGGTGTGCATAATGGCTTGTCTCATCCATTACATTGAGGCGTAAGCATATCACAGTGCATTACGGGTGGAGGAACAACCTGTAAATAATACAAGTGCTCAGCTTTCACCCAGAAAGAGTCTGTAAATTGTGCATGTCAGACACAATTAGATCAGAGGAGACCATTTGGAGGAGTGGGTAGGAGAGGGAAGAAACACAGAGAGATAAAGGTATAAAGGAATGAGGAAAGGAATAAGAGTGGCAGAGAAAAGCACCTGTACTGTTGCGGCATCACTGACACATCTACTCCTGATGTGTCATTCTTATTTCAGCCAGAGATGTCTTGTGAACTCACAAATGCTAGGCAAGATTCATGGTAATGACATGAAAGTCATTTAATAATGACTTCAATGACTGACATTGCAACCACACTTTCTCAAGGCAAATTATGAACAGCACTCAGAGCAAACAAGAAAGCCTAGTTATTAGTCTGTTCTGCATAATTGTCTGTTTAAGACTAACAGTCTGCAGGTAAAGGAAAAAACATTGGCTTAGTAACTGAAACTATTTCCTTTATGGTATTGGAAGGGCAGTAGGACTCCAGACAGTTATGTATGATCGATATTAACAGTCATACAAAACACGTCTTAATACTAAGTTTTGTTACTGATTGTGGTGACCTCCATAACTGCTGATGTTCTTGGAGGGGAAAATATCAAACTACAAAGAAAAAATCTTGTACCACATTGACAGACCTACCATGTATTGCAAAATGTCTGCAAAACCTTTAGAGACTTTATTTGAAGGTATTTGCTTTAGCATTAGGACTACTAATCATGGTGAGTCCCGAGAGTTGAGGGAGAAGAAACTTGACTGAGGTAATTAGCCATAATAATAGAGTAGTTGATTTTAACTTTAAGACAGGTTATAGCAAGTCTGAGCATATTTTACATTTAACAAACAACTGAGGACAATCTACCATTGTTGCCACACAGGAATGACCGGTCAATACGGTGCATCGCACACAGTAAACACAGTATATTAGTTTAACCCAAAGTCAGAGTAACTAAGGTTAGCACTGAAACTACAACAGAGACAGTTGAACCCTGGCTTTGCAGCTTTAACGAGTGTGATCTCAATGTCAGAGTGAATTTTGTTTGGAGATAGGGGTTGAGGGAATGGGAGAGCTGAAAGGTGCAGTAGTAGTAAAAGCAATTGGAGCAGGTGTGTCCTATCTAGTTGACCTTGCTGGAAAATGACAGAAACAAATTGTTTCCAATTCCCTCTTCTCTTCTGTGCTCTCTCTCCATCATACCCCCTTTTCCTACCAGGTTCTCTTCCCTCCTTGTTTTTTCTACAACACTTACATAAGGTAACTTAATTGGAGAAGTCATTTTGATGCAAGTAGCGACTCTCTATTTGTCTTTTGACTTTTTTCATGTTTCTTTTCCTCTCCACATCTCTTTCATCCTTAAGTCCGTTTCCCTCCCCTTACCCTTGTTGTCCTCCACCCTCTGATCCTCCTGTTATCTCCTCCTCCGCTTCATTTTCCTCTCTCATGTGGTAATAAGCCTGGACTGTTGTGGGCCCTGAGGCACTTGCACCTGCTGACCTTATGGTGTGGGTATAAACTTAATTTAACTTGGTGCCAGGTTGCCTTTCGGCCCTTCTGCCCACCACATCACAGGCAATATCCAAACATGTCTGAACTTGCTGTGCCACTGACACGTAGCTGATCACTTCAGGACAAAGTTAGCTTGCAAAAGCACTGCACAGTAAGCTTATGCATTAAGTGCATGAAGTGCCAATATGCCAGCACAGTTTCTACATTTATTCCCTTGTTTTTATGGGATTGTGTAGAAAACCCAACAAATCCCAAATGAGCAGCACTGGGTAACAGAGTCACCTGAACCAGCTCTAACTATAAGCTTTATCAAAAGGGAAACTTAAATCTTTTCTTAAAAATAGTGAGGGTGTGTGCCTCTCAAACCTGGGATGATATGGTACGATGAGGTCCTTCAGATAGGAAAGTGCTTGATCTTGTGATTTGTATGTGTGTAAAAGAATTTTAACTTACATAATAGATTTTACAGGGAGACAATGTGGAGAAGCTAATGTAGGAGAACTATGGCCTCTCCAGCTAATTCCAGTCATAATTCTGGCTGAAGCATTTTGAAATAGCTGGAGGCTTTTTAAGGAATTACTGTGACCTCCTATTAGTAGGGATAGTAATCCAATCTAGAAGTAACAAATACATGGACTAGTTTTTGATCACGCTTTGAGACAGGATGCTCCTAATTTTAGTGATATTCCTCAGGTGAAAGGCAGTTACAGAGATTTATTTTATATGTGAGGCAAATGAGATGTTCTGATCAAGGATAACTCTGCAATTCTTCACAGTAGGCCAAAGATATGTACTAAAGATATGTTGATTTGCATTATACAGACATGTTGACTGAAGAGGTTAGTGAACTAAAATACATCATTTTCTGTAATGCTTTATTTTACAGCTCCCCATTGTTTTCCAGTTATTTTATGAGAACTCTACCTACAGCTGTTTGGCTGGTGTTTCTGTTAATTACCAGAATGTTTATCAGGTCAAAATTAAAATAAGAACACGTTCCATCATGCCAGTTGGTACTGGCCAAACAGATTTTTAATCCCAGTTGAGCCAATCCCAGGCCTGATCTTTTACATAGACTGGCAACCCAGTCTAGTATTTACATTTTTATGGGGAATTATGTTTCTATGAGAAACGTAATTGCCAGGACTCTTGTCCAAACCAGAGACCAGGACTCTGGTCTTGATCTTGGGTCGGCAGATTGCCAGTCCGGCACTTTACGCTACACATTATATGCCCGCCATCCACCCTAACCACCTACTTGCGACTGAATTCCTGTTTCCAAAAAGCATGCATTCACACAGGTGTCTCAAAGGTCACCACTGTTTTCTCTAAATGATAATGTTATAATGATAATGTTGTCAAATCTCTGTAAATACTATCAACCATCCAGAGGATACTGGGCAATGATGGTTATGAAAAGTCATTGACTTGCATTATGGTTTGATGATATCATATGATACTGTCTCTCCCAGGTTTATACAACCCCTTTCCAACTCCCTTGGGCCTTCACCAGCTCATTCCCTATGCTCTTTTTATCCTCTTTATTACCTTCCCATCAGTCATGTCAGTCCTTCTCTCCATTTCTTTATGGATTATTTTTAATGAGAATTATGAAACCAATATCCATGCCCGAAAGTAAAAACATGCCTGATGATGACAGATCCACAAATGCTCCTTTTGGTACAGATCACTAAAAATCTGAGTTGTGTTAAGATTAGATGTACAACAGCTGAACAATAAACTAAGTGTCATAGATACAGACACTGTAATATGACAAAATTTTACAGTTAATATAAATATGTTTTAAAGCTAAATCAAAGGTAAAAATAAAATCATAAAAATGCAGCCTATAAAATGCACTGGGCTGCTGAAATAGTCAATACAGTGATTGTGGAGCCTGAAGTGAAGCTGTTTGGTGGGTGGATAGGAGGCTCAGCCTGAAATCCATTGAAAAAATTGATCGTCAGCAGTCTCTTAACCCTCTTCGGTGCGTCCCTGTCACTCGACCTGTATGCCTTTTTTGTCTCATTCAGGATAGCCTTGGTGTCCTTAGTGGCCGTGGAACTGTTGTTAGGGAGGCAGCAGATTGTTTTTGTGGGTGCAAGGGTGTCCACACAAAAGTTTATGTTTTCCGTGAAGCAGTCTGTAAGGTTGTCAATGTCCCCATTATAGGGACCACAGAGAGCGTCCCAGTCTGTGGCCTCAAAGCATCACTGCAGGGCAGCATTGGCCTGTCTAACCACTTCTTAAACAGTTTTAACAGTGGCTGGCTGCCTCTGAAACAGCAGCATAAACTGTGGGATGAGGTATACAAGGTTGTGGTCTGACCTGCCCAGTGGGGAGAGGGTATAATAGAGCTATAAGGCTCTATTATATCATATTATATCTTCATTAGCATACATCAGGGACAGTGTTCCCTCCTCTGGTTTGACTACTCACAAACTGGGTAAAGGTAGTGACATGATTAAAGTCAGACCTAAGATCATAAACAGGGCGTTGGGGTGTCTGGTTTAAAGTCCAGCAGTGACTGTCTAAAAGACTACAAATGCGGCAGCCACGGATGGAGGAATGTAAACAGCTATCAATATGTTGTGTGAAAACTCTCTGGTCATATAATACGGATACAGCCCAACAGACAGCAGTTCAATGTCAGGGCTACAAACACATGCTGTCACAGATACATGACCAGGATGGCACCACCTGTTGTTTACAAAAATGCCCCCTCTCCTCTCCTCTTATCTGTCTCCTGCTGGCTCTTGTCTCCTTGCACAGTGCTGAAACCATTTATAGCAACCCAGGACTTGGGCATACCCTCGTGCAGCCCAGTCTCTGTGAAACCCATCAGACTGCACTTGCCAGAGGTGTTATACTTCCCCATCTTATTGTCCAGCAACCTGTCACTGCCCACAGTCAGAGAGATCTCCTCTGCCCTTTTTTTTCCTCCTCTGCATTTCCTGCATTCCTTTCCTCCTTCTGATCTCATCAGGGATTTCTAGTTAGGCTGTTGTCACTGTCATAGTACAACCTGCTGTGCAATTAACATTGGATAACTCAATTTGTTCTTTTCACACTGTGCAAAATCCAAACGTTTTTCTCTCCTTCTTCTGCTTCTAAAAACTGACATTCATGAAGAAGAGGCTTCCTTTTCATCCAGACAGGACTGTGTCCTTCTCTCACCCTGTTTGGCTGACTGTTTGTCTGTTATCAGCATTAACGCTGACCTTTTCGACTCAGCTTTTTTGTCTTTACTTTCCTCTCTAGATCCCATCCTTCTCATACTTTTCTTGTCTGAGGTTCCTCTTTATGAGGGATACAACAAAAACAAGAAACTCATGATGAGAACATAACTGATTGGCATTTGTCATTTGTAATGCTTTTTACCACCTGAATAGTCTGTGAATTTTTCTTTCATTTTTTCCATTTCACCTCTGCTCATGAGGCAGGTCACGGGGTGTGCATTTTAGTCCATGCTGTAATAAATCAACAGAAACTTTACTCCATTCATCACTCGGCTTCCTATTTACCACAAAGGAGCAAAAGTAGTGAGAACATATCAGATGATGGGACAGGGAGATGCAAGCAGTGGTTCAGGGAAATTTAGAGTCTGAACAGGTTAGTGGGCTTTCAGCAGATACACCTTCACACTGAATTAAAGTGTAGCGTGATCAAGCTCAATAAAGATATATCCTTTATGCTACAATATGCAACTTAAGCCTAAGCTAGCATGAGACTCAAAATCAATCCACTCCGCTCCTCCCTGCCCTCCCTCTCTCTACTGTGTTGTCTCTGCTGTGATGTCCTCTGCTGCATGCAGCTGTGCAGCAGTGTACATTAGCGAAGTGGAGCAGCAAGAATTTTCTGCTCCTCACTCATGCACTTGTTCACCTGCTTCAAGCTGCACCAGGCCACTGTTCATTATTGCTCAACAGTCAACTTAAATTGCATCCTTCCTCCACCGATATCTTATACTTACCCATATACACTTCACGAACCTTAAACCACAGACTTACATCACAAAAAAATAAAGACTTACAAAGTCCCATTTTTAATTGAAAACTGTGTTCTGGGTCACACTTGAGTATGCTTCAGGGTCATGATCAGCTCTTTAACAACTATCACAAGAATTAATTTGGTGTGTGTGTAGAAAATGAATCCAGCTAAATTTCTAGAAATGGCTCCATCTTTGCTGTCATCAGGGACTCTCTGATTGTAAGAACAGGTACTTTTTTGTATGCATTACGTATACGCAAAATTATACAAGGATTTCAATTCAATTCAAGTTTATTTATATTGCGCCAAATCATGACAAAAGTCATCTTAAGGCACTTTACAGTGTAAGTATTAAGACCCTACAATACAATTAAATAATAAATAAAAAATAATAATAATTAGGCAACAGTGGAGAGGAAAAACTCCCTTTTTAAGAAAGGAAGAAACCTCCAGCAGAACCAGGCCCAAGGTAGGCAGCCATCTACCTCGACCAGTTGGGGTGAGTGGAAAGAAAGAGAGAAAAGAACACAAAAAAAAAAAGTTTGACTAATTGATTTGTTTCAGTTGGTTTAAAGGCTACATATAGCTGAGTGTCATCTGCATAGCAATGGAAGTTTATAGAGTTTTTCCTTATAATGCTGCCTAGGGGAGACATGTATAAAGTGAAATGTATTGGTCCAAGCACAAAACCCTGTGGGACTCCATAACTAACTTTTGTATGCATGGAAGACTCATCATTAACATGAACAAATTGGAACCTATCTGACAGATAAGATTTAAACCAACTGCTGTTCCTTTAATCCCAATGACATGTTCCAGTCTGTGTAATAAAATGTTGTAATCTATAGTGTCAGAAGCAGCATTGAGATCTAACAAGACAAGAACAGAGAGAAAACCGTTGTCTGAAGCTAATAGAAGATCGTTAGTGACCTTCACCAGAGCTGTTTATGTACTATGATGTGCTCTAAATCCTAACTGGAAATGTTCTTACTGGTTATTTCTGAGCAGGTGGTCACATATTTGCTTAGCAACTACTTTTTCAAGGATTTTAGAAATAAAGGGCAGATTGGATATCTGCCCATAATTAGCTAAAATCCCAGTGTCAAGGGTTGGTTTTTTGAGTAATGGTTCAACTACAGCTAGTTTAAGAGCCTGTGGTAAATAACCTGTTAGTAGAGATGAGTTAACCTGACAAGAATCTGTTGACATAGCGCCCCCATGGCAGAAGGCATCTGTTGAAATAGCACCCTAATGGTATTTTGCTAATGCCTTATATAGGGAAAACAGTGCCCTATGGAAGCAGGGGTTTTCTGACACTACAGCATGTGAGCATAACAGAGTGGAAGCAAGGGAGCACATTTTGGACATAAGAGCGGAGTGGGTTTCTTTTTAAAGGCAATAAGCATCGCCCTCTGTCCAGCTCCAATTTTGGTCTAGTACCGCTCACACTACGAGTCTAAAGCATGCCTAGTCCTCTTTTCAGTCAAAAATTGGCAGTTGCAAGTCAGTGATCTTTATTTCTTTTGGATGTAAGGCTGTGGTTCAAGCTATGTGAAGTTTCTTTCCCCTTTTTGGAGTATATGGGTGTGATTTGAGTGGAGCAGGATGCATTTTGAGTGGAACGCTAAGCATTAATGAGCAGGGAGGTCTGGTAAGGCTTGGAGCAAGAAGTGGGCGAACAGGCCTATCAGTAAGAGAGCGCGCAAATTCTCACTCACTCTACTCTGCTCATGACCTCTGCCTGATACCATATAGTGCATGAATTATTTTTGTACATGTAGGTATTGTACATGTGGGCAGATTCTCTATTGGCTCTGATCATGTGGTGTGTCATAGTCACTGCAAAACGTATAAGCTACAGGGAAAAACAACATGATTGCTTGCATCTGAAACATTTATTTTGTGTATCTTAAAGTCCCTCAACTCTCCACCTCGAATGTACATTTAGTCAGTTGTAAATAAAACATTCCATTCAGCATGTGGTGCTGTAGTAACTTTGGTATTTAGGCAGGGCAAGAGAGCATCCTCCAAGGTGCCATCATTCTCACTCTTCAAACTTTCCATTGTCTCCACTTAATTCTGCCATTAGTAGTGCATGTTGTTCCTCAGATGGACATTTGCTCTGTAGTTATTCAGCATTGCATGCTACCTTACAGGACAGCACTGCAGCTATCAAGGTTCATGAATAGACTGAGAGTTTCTGCTGTACTGCTTTAGCACTTTTCTTTGAAGTAATCTTTTTTTTTCAATTTCAATTTGCAGACACTAATGTAAAACATTTGGCTTTGTAGTAATATTGGCAGAATAAAATGTGCCTCCTTGGCATTTATTCTGCCTGTAGGTGCACACACGCACACACACACTCACTCACTCATACATAGACTCTTATATACTCATTACAGGGCACCTGCATAACTAATTAATGCTGACAGCTCACTCACTTTCTCCCTCTCGAGAAACACTCAAAAACTCTCACACACAGCAGCATCAATCACAAATGGAAGTGTTTTCATCTCTATTCATTTGGCCGTGGATTAAAGTTGACCCATTTTTGCTAATGGAGCTTGTGTTGGACAGGAGCGATGAGGAATGAGGACAAACCAGATTAACCGTTATTATACACCTACATAAAAGGGCTGATGTCCCTACAGGGCCACTCCAACAACAGGTTCACTCTTTTTGGCTTTTCAGTTCAGAATTACACTTGGGGGTGAGGGGGGAATGTAGCCTAACAAAATAATCTTCACACTATTTATGTAAATAAATGTTTAACATAACCTGCAGCAAATATAGCCTGAAGCAAACGCACTAAAATTGAAAAGGACTAAAATTAGTTTCAGTGTTTTCTGTTGTAATTACTAGAGCTATAATTCTCTATTTTTTACTCAAATCTCTATAATCTCTAGATGGTTTTATCCATTGCACACATGCTTCTGTTAGCCTTCCTGCATCCATTTTGTAAGTTGATTACTTACAACTCTGAAAGGCAGTATTTAGAGAGGTAGCAAAGTGATTTAGTGGTAGAAAGTGTTTCTGGTATAGAGGATTACTGGAATTTATGAATCCCCCGCCTGGCTGATCAAACTATCTCACCCACAGTTCCTTTCAAAATGTTATTTCTAAATCCAATATCATTGTGCTATTTACAGTACATGTGTGGCAAGGTAAAAAAAATGCTAACCAAGAGGAACATTAAGAATGTCTGAATTCTGCCACAACACACCCAAAGAACCCCTGGACCTGTTGGGAGGATGCTGTTTTGGTCTCTTTGGTATAAACCAAATGCCCAATTCCACAAAAAGAATCTACAAACCTGCAGTCAAGCATGGGTATGGCAGTGTAATGTTATGGGAATGAGATGCTGCTTCATAGGTTTAATATCAGCTAAAGGAGAAGAAAGCAGGAGGGTTTAAATATTTTTTCATAACACTGCATGTTGACTTCCCTCTGCATGTATTTGAGTTTAGCCGATACAACTTTATTTACTGTTTGTCTATTGTCTGTGTGTATGCATCTACATCATCATACATAAGTCTAAGTATCTTAAGCCTACAAGTATATGGTAAATGGTACAATATTTCAGTTTCAGTTTTCATTTCCATATTGTGGAGTGAAAGTAATAGTAGAGGTCCCTTAAAATTGTACCTAATCACAGACTACACTTAAGTACCTTTTGGGTAAGTACATGTACTAGATACCACAATATATATACTATTTTTATGGAAAAGTAAAACTACAACAAGCAGATTCTTAGCTTAGCACAGCATCAAGACTGGAATTCGTGGAAACAGTTCTGTTAAAAATCTGCACCTCTTGCACTCTCAAATTATTATATTGTTGTTTGTTTAATCTGTATTAAACCCAAAATATAAAAGTACTAGATTTTAACAGTTACTGTTTTATGTGGGTGGTTACTTTATGTATTAAACTTGGCTGAAGTCTCTAAATAACTGGTCCCTTCTCAGATATATATGGTTTATTTATTTGTAGAATGTTTGATATCAAGCTATTTTTTTCTAACATATTTACTTATTTAAACATACTGAAACACTAGTGGTTTTCAAAACGAGGCAAGGGTAAGGATAACACCAAAACATTTTTTTCTTAAGGAAAAACTGTGATTTTTTTTTTTGCCTGAATATTAGATTATTTGATACTAAAAATGAGTGTTCAGTGCAGATTTCACCATAACCCAAGAGAACTTCGAAGGCTCTCTCAGCATTCTGACTTCAAGGTTAGAAAAGATTTGTAAGAATGTTAACAGACACCCACACAGGAAATTTTCAAACTGTCTTGAAAGACTCAGTTTCTTCAAAGAAACTTTCTCTCAACCCAAATTAGAATATGCAGGGTGTTTTTTGGTGGTTTTAATGTTGTGGTGGACAAAAAAGCCAGGTTAGAGTGTTCATGTTGACACCCTGCCCACTACAACATTAAAACCACCAGATAGTGTCAGTATCGTTGCTGATTTGGTTTCCAATTTGAATCAAAAGAGAGAGTGTAGTCAATACTCCGTGACTGCATGTATACACTTATGTGTGCATATCTATAAATAGTTAATGAGTGTGTGTGTGTGTGTGTGTGTGTGTGTGTGTGTGTGTGTGTGTGTGGGTGTGTGTTCACTTGGCAGTGGCAGCCAGTCCCCAGACTCTCCTCTGTCTCCACTAACATCTGGCCTCTCTCAGATTGAGCCTGAAGACACACACAGACACACACACACACACACACACACACACACACACACACACACACACACACACACA